>VWPU01009610.1:3665-103243 GCA_013398955.1 Callaeas wilsoni | reverse complement strand
CTGTGCCTGCCGGGCCTGGGATCCGACCCCCCACGGCGCGGGAGCTCCGCCCGACTCGGGCGCAGCGGCGGGCGAGGCTCGTCCGGGCCGCTCGGGGCTGCCGCGCTCGGCCTGTACGTGCCGGCGCAGTGCTGGTGCCTGCCCGCTCTCCGGGCAGCGGCGGCTCGCGATATGCGAGGCCGCTTGCGGTCGCGCCGCTCTCCCGGCCCGGCCGCGGCTCCTGTCCCGGCCCCGGCTCCTGTCCCGGCCCCGCTCTCCGGGGCCGCTGTCTCCCCCGAGCCTGGCGGGCCAGCGTTTGTGTGCGCGGGGTAGAGCGGCAGCGGCCCTCCTGCAATAAACCCTCAGTGACGGCGACCGTGTCAGGGGAATTCTGGTGCTGAGAAGTTTCACGCTTTACGGTCTCACGAGTCTGATTAAATATTTCGTTATTAACAGTGTAGGACACGGACGGGTCTCGCCGCTGTGCACGGCACAGCACTGCTCGGTGTGCGGGGTAAACCGACAGACTGCCCGAGATCTTTAGGAGGAGCCGAGCAGGAGCTGTGCAATGCTTCACAATACTCAGTGCTCCCCTCAGCTCCGCGCTCCGGGTTTGCAGCTCGGTGTGTTCGGCCCCACTGAAAGCGCTGCTTGAATAGACTGAACTTGACTTCAGCTTCCTGGCTGTGAACACCTTGAATGCCTGTGTTACCGGAACAGAGGGATTTCTCTGATACACTATGTCCAAATAGTTTTAATTGTTAACGCTGTAGTAGATGTTGTTTCTGTTCTGAAGCAGTTAAGTCCCCATGATACGAGCACAGCTTTCACCATTTTTAAGTATTAAATTAACTTTCATGCAAACAGCCCTTGTGACAGTGGAAGTAACTCTCTGTGTGTCACTGGTCATGCAGAGGTACTTCACTGATCAGGGCATAAGATTTCAGGGTTGGGTTTTTTTGACTGGTTAGTTGGTTGGTTGTAGGGACATCAGTAATTTCAGGTAGTTCTACAAGATACTGCCGGCGTTAGTGTTTTAAAATGCCAGCTACATGTATTCTTAGAAGTCATGATCCTGCATGTACTTGACCTGCCTTGGCTAGGCTGTGGGTCTCTAAGTTGGATCATCCTTGCAGGCTTTCTGTGTGCTGGGGTAACCTGAATTCCTGCCACCGGCAATATGATGAGCCATATTCCTGTCTGTCAGGCCAGCACTATAGAGACTGCACCTGCATCTGCACCTTTTGTTTAAAAACGAAAATGAAACAAAACCCTGACATGCAAACCCACTCTTTGGTTGGTTAATGACACACTGAGTACAAGCGTAATACAAGACCTAATCACACCTCTCTTAAATGTCTGGTACCTCAGAAGCAGGGCACAAAGAATCACTTTGCTTTGTGAGCACCCTTATCTGAACAGCACTGGAATGATCTGCTGGGGAACCGGAAAACTATTTACTATCTTGTTTCTTATCACTAATACAGGGCAGTCTAGGGAGCTGAATCAGTCCCAGGACATCAGAGGCAAGGTCTGTGGCTCCATTTAGGGTTGTGTGTCAGCAGATTTGGATTGCTGATTGGGTGATTACGGTAACCTTTGGTATGACTCCGCAACAGATCACAGCTGCCCTTCTTGGAAGTGCAGCAGGAAAGTCTTGAAGTGCAGCAGGAAAGTCTTTAGCTGCAGCAGCTGGCATGTACTTCCTCCTGTATCTGTGACAGGACTACCAAACCTGAATATTCTGACTCAAAGCCAGAATCATCTGTACCTTTTGTGTGCATGTGCCAGAGCCGCATTAATGCTCTTGTCTTCCTTGGATGACACAGTCAGCAGCATTAACTCAACACTGAATTTTCTTGGTGCGATTAGTGAGAGGTGAGTCCCATAGCCCTCTCAGCATCTGGGAACTGGGTGAAATATGTGGCTTCCATGAGCAGTTAGCTCAGCAGTCAACGGGGACAGAACCATCAGCATGCTGTGGTTAGTGTGAAAAGTGTGGGCTGTGTGCCATGCAGGAACCTGTAAGGAACCATTATGTTACGTAATGGCAATTGCCACCCTCCTGGCATAAGAGCCCCATGCCAGTTCAGCACTGGAGCTGGCTCAGGTGTGGTGGGCAAACTTCCTGTCCCTGTCCTTAGATACCAGAATAGAACTCCACTTGCCTGTGTCCGTTTAAGAGCAACAGTCTGAGTTTTTGATACCTTATTTATGCCTGTAGCTAAAAGTTCTGTTTCATCAAGAGTCTGTAGTTGCTTGGTATATGTCTACGATAAGGCATCTGCTTTTAAGAAAAACTAGAAAAAGGTTCTAGTTAACCCTCTCCCCACACCTGGAATCATGAGGCTTTCCTTATTAACATCATGGGCATGCCTGTACTATCAGTGGCTGTCAGCTTCACTGAGGCTCTGAGTTTTCACCTGATTTGAGTATGATGTGTCATGGCCTTGAGACTGAGCTATAGAGCAAGGAAGAGGCTTTATCTCTAGGATAGGAGCAGGAATATAGAGAAGTTGTTGCTTTCTGAGTTCTTAGGGCAAAGGTTTTCCTGCAGCTTGATCTGTTTTTTTCCAGGAGGGAGGGGAGAGTAAGGGAGTGGAGAAAATAACCCTTCTCCTCCTCCTTTTGCATGGTTTGCTTCGCTTCATTAAATCATCAGCCATCAAGCTGATAGTGTACCTGCTAAGGGCTCATTGTACACTGGTGTGCTAAGGCAGCAGGACACAGGCATGAAAATGGTTCCTGAGTATGTTGGGAGTCCTACTCTTGTCTTCCTCTGGAGATAACAGAGCTATGTGGAGTGCACAGTAACTGTCTCTATAGCCTGATCTGCCAGCACTGTTCCTCTCATTAGCAGCGAGCAGTGATGGTGAGTTACAGCTCTGACTCCTGCTGATCGAGACTTTTCAGTGCCAGATGTGTACTGTGCTTTGAGGATTTTGTGAGAGCAGCAGCACTGGGCTCGGTGCATGGGAGCAATATGGAGGAGATCATCCTTGGTGTGGTATGTACAAAGTCCAGGCTTGCTGTGTCCCCTGTGTGGTTTCTGTTGGGTCGCTGTCTGCTCCCCCAGTAGACAGCTGATGGGCTTGTGTGCAGCCAGTGCCTGGTAGTGTGGCTGCAGGTCCTTGTCTGATGTACTTCTGCTCCAGCGCTTTCTCTGAACACCTACTTGTTACATTTCCTGCCCTTTCTGGGACCACATGGCCTTTCTGCCTGGAGGCCTGTATTCTTCTACTCTTACTTCCAAGGGGATTTCACAAGCACCTGGATTGCTCTGTGTCTTTTGCATTTCCCACCCTGCTCAGATGAATTAAGGCACTCCTCTGTTGTGTTCCCAGTGAGGGGATTCTCACTTGCCCTGATGCTGTGCTGGCAGCAGTCTGATGGCTTTGGGGTGTGCCTCCTATTGCTACCGAGGACTGGGAACTGACAGCTCTGCTTTGTCCTGGCTGTAAGGGAAGGCATCACTAAAGAGGAGGCAGTTCAGTAACTCCTGATCTAGGGAATGCTGAAAATCATGTGAGAACAGCAGAGAGTGTGTCATGTCCAGTTTTAGGAAGTACTTAATAACATGAAGTGTTCACGATGTCCTCTCCGCAACGTTGCCCTTATGCGGGAGGAATGCTTCTGGCCACTTCGTAATTGGGAAAAGCACAGTGAAAGACACCTGCTTGACACTGTAGGTGGAGCATAGGTCAACAGTGAACTGCTGTGTCCTTGGCATGTACAGGTCAGTTGAATGGTGTGTTCAGACTCTATCCCTTCTGGGGAAGGCAGTGCTGCTCTTGTACGTGACAGTGGAGGACATGCTCCTTTCCTGGTGTTTCTAACTAATAGCATATATTCAGCAGCTGGTCAAAGGAGGTGATTGTTCCACTCTACTCTGCACTGGTGCAGCCTCACCTTGAGTTCTGGGCCAGTTTTTGTTACTGCAGTATAAAAAACACAGTAAACATTAGAGAGCTTCCAAAGGAGGGCCGCAAAGATGGGAAAGGATCTGGAGGGACCTTATGAGGAGTGACTGAAGACACTCAGCCTGGAGGGGGTTGAGGGGAGACCTCATTGCAGTCTTCAACATCCTCCCAAGGGGCAGCTCTGATCTCTGTTCTTTGTGACCAGTGACAGGACCCAAGGAAACAGCTGGTGCTGAGTCAGAGGAGGTTTAAGTTGGGTATCAGGAAAAGGGGTTTTCCCCCAGAGGGTGGTTGAGTGCTGGAACAGGCTCCCCAGGGAGGTGGTCACAGCACTAAGCCTAAGTTCAAGAAGCCTGTGGACAATGCTCTCAGGCACATGGTGGGGTTCTTGGGGTGTCTGTACAGGGCCAGGAGCTGGACTCAGTCTTGATGGATCCCTTCCAACGCGGCCTATTCTATGATTCTATGCCAGCTTACAAACTCAGACACCCTGACCTGCAACCCAAACTGTTGCTGCTGCTCCCTCTGTGTCCTCTTTCCCTGCCATAGAGTTCTCACTTGTTTTTCTTCCTCTCGGCAAACTCCTGCACCTCTCAAACTGTTCTCTCTGTTACAGTAGGTCTTCTTGAGCTGAAAGGATGAAAGTTGGCAATTTGAAAGTCACTGTCACTGACCTGAGCTTTATCCTGACTTCTGGAGTCCCAGTTGATGTCGTTGGGCATATGAGTCTGCAAGAGCATCCCCTGTCCCTGTCCATGATTTAGGCAGCAGCTGGACATGCATCACTGTAAGGGTTACACGATTTTGGTGCTGGTGATGACACTGTCCCAGTGCAAGGGGGTTAATTGCAAAATGGAGATGCATATCTAAAATGATCCAGAATTCCAGATCCCCTCCCACCCTGAGAGTGTCTTCCTATTCCCTCCTTTTGTGCTGGGCAGCACTATCCCTGGGCTCCCTCATGCCAGATCAGTCCCTGCCCTCCCCACCATCACTTGCTTCCATCATACAGCTGGCTCTGGGATCGCCCTGCATCTGACCTCTCTTTCTCTTTTGCACGCTGTAATTCCAGAGCGGGATGGTCGGCCACCGAAGCTGCAATGTCGTCCCTGACGACCTCCAGTGAGGGAGAGAACTCCACTCCCAGGTTTGTTGTCGGTTCCACAGATGATGAGACAGAATTTCTGGGATCAAACATGAAGACAGACGAAACCGATTTCTTTGAAGATGATGAAGAGGACGAGTCGGTAAGGAGGTCCCAGAATTCTGGGCTGGAGCACCTGTGCAGAATCCCTGGGTCTCAACCAGGTTTTGCATGGTTACCGCTGAGGCTGCAGGTAGCTGAGACTGCAGGGGACACAGCACCTGGCTGTGTGGCACAGCTGTGGGACACAGCAGTGACATTCATGATAGGACACATTAGGTCATGCTGCTGTGCTCACTGCCTCAGGAAATCCAGCATTTTTGCTTGCAGGTCTGATTCGGGAAAACCAGTGGATTTCTTTGTTCTAGAAACTTAACCTGACACTCCTGTAAACCTTTCTGTTTCACCAGGGAAGTTTTTGAGGGAAACTCTGGCCCCTGTAAAAAAGGCAAAGGTGTCTCTGCAGGAAGAAAAACATTCATTTTTTTCTGTAGCCTCCAGGAACAGGATGCAGAAAAAATCATCTCCAGCTCCTGACTGCTTTTGGCCCCTATTCAGTGTTACATTAAATGCTACTAAACTGATCTCTGTCTTCCCCTCTGTCAGCCACCAGAACGGCAGATTGTGGTGGGAATCTGTGCCATGACCAAAAAGTCCAAGTCAAAGCCCATGACACAGATTCTGGAACGTCTGTGCAAGTTCGAGTACATCACGGTGGTGATCATGGGGGAAGATGTTATTCTGAACGAACCAGTGGAGAACTGGCCCTCTTGTGACTGCCTGATATCCTTCCACTCCAAAGGTAACACATCTGTAGCAGGCCGTAGCCTGCTTGAGCTGTGGCAAGGGAGCTTCCTTTCAGCGTTCTCCTCTGTCCTCACCCTGTATTTCAGGATTCCCCCTGGATAAGGCAGTTGCTTATGCCAAGCTGTGCAAGCCATTTCTGATCAACGACCTTGATATGCAGTATTACATCCAGGACAGGTGGGTGTCTGTGAGCCGCAAAAGCCCCTTCCCTCTTCCTCTGGTTCTTCTCAGCATGCTGTGCAAACTTCATTTTTCTGGTCACAAAGGAGTGAGATGAGGAGGAAGGGAACCTTAACAGTGGTTTTTGGGGGTTTCTCCAAAGCATGGAGGGGAATGGCTTTGAGGGTGAAACCACTGAGACCGTGTAAAACCACGCTTTGCTTTCTGATGTAAATGTCTTGTAAGGAGTGGCTGGGATGTTGGAAGTGGAAGAGTTCTCACAGAACAAGGCTGCCATGACTAAAGCAAAAAGACTAGTCTCTAAGCAGGAGAGCCAAGTGGTGAGATGGGGCTCTGGGTCAGAAATTGGGAGCAAGGCTGGGTCAGAATCTGTGGAACGTGTGTTGGTCAGACATGTGAGGTTTCTCAGTCATCTGTTGGTAGAGGCCACCAACAGCCACATATTTCAGCTCTTATACCTAGGCTGCTTTGGCTGTGTATGAGTAGGACTCCTAACAGATCCTAAACCTCCTGCCCTGTCTTTGGCATGGTGAGCAGTGTTATGTGGGTGCTGGCAGGCATGCCAAGGTGTAAGTGGTGAAAGAACTGAGATTTGCCCTTTGACACAAGATGAAAGAAGGCTCATCTGCTTCTGCCTGGTCTGGGCACTGGTCAACTTGGCATGACTGGGCACTATCCAAGAGGGCAGGTCTGGGCAGGTGGTATATACTCGGTGTGCTGCTGTACTTTGGGCACATGATAATAATTAAATGTCCATGTTTAGGCCAGGTAGAGATTTACTCTGGGGCATCTGTGTCCAGAGCAGGGCTGAGGCAAACCCCATAGCCTGTAGGACTTGTCCGGAGAGCATATGCTGAGAAGTACTTGCAGTGTGTCTTGATGTTTTTTTGTGTGTGTCTGACGGTATTCTTCATCAGTGGGAGTGAAGTCTTTCCCTTGACATGTACTGAGGACCTTCTAGACTCTTCTGACAATGCTTCTGTCTTCCACAGGCGTGAAGTGTATCGGATCCTTCAAGAAGAGGGAATAGACCTGCCCCGCTATGCTGTGCTCAATCGAGATCCTGACAGACCAGAAGGTCAGTGTCTAAGCTCTACTGAAATCCATTTCCCCAGGCTCTGCTATTTAAGATAGTCTGCAGAGAACAGATACTAGCAGTCACCTCAAAGAGGCCTGACTCATAACTCTCTTGGGTTTTTTTGTGGGCAAAGGTCCCAACAGCAGAACCGGCTGATGGGCCTGGAAGGGGCTGTGGCTCTGCACTAGGACTGTCTCACCTTTCCTGATGTGCTGCTGCTGTGCTCTCTTTTCAGAGTGCAACTTGGTGGAAGGAGAGGACCATGTGGAGGTAAACGGAGCTGTTTTCCCAAAGCCATTTGTAGAGAAGCCAGTCAGTGCTGAAGACCACAATGTGTATATTTACTACCCGACGTCAGCAGGTGGGGGCAGCCAGCGGCTCTTCCGTAAGGTGAGGAGGGGTCTCCAGAGCTGGTGTTGGAACCAACAGGTCTGAGACCCGTGTGGCTTCAGGAAGGAGTGTCGGGGCAGGTGAAGGGGAAAGGAAGGTTTTGTGTTGTGGAAGTTTAGACCTTCTTAGCACTTTAAGTTCAACCCCATCTACCTGGGACCCACAGAAGGGTATATTTTAGAGGTAGGCCTGACTTCACCTTCCCCATCCTCTTGGTGACCTGTATCTTGTAGTCATGGAGCACTGTGTCTCTTTCCGAATTGCATGCTGCTTTTTCCAGATCATCTCCTGGATTTATCAAGATGAATTTTTAAAAAAACCTATCTTCCTGTCCTTTAACATCATTCTTGTCCTTCCCATCCTAGTGTAGCTTGTAAATGTTAAAAGCAGTATCTATTCCTAGATTCCACAGGAAATCTGCCCTTACTCACTTTACCCACTTTGCCAGTGAACAGTTACCGCTTTGATGTATCTTTCTTCCAATCAGTTACACATCTGCCATTAATAATCCTAAAATGATTGTTCCCTTAGGTAAGATACGAGCATGCCTCTTGAGGTTGTATCCAAAGCCTTACTAAAATGAAAACAACATCGTCCTCGATGTTGGTAAGATCAGTCGTGGTCCTAGAAGGAAGTTAAATTGGTTGGATTATCACCTGTCATGATTTATTTTCGTTTGCATATTAGTCAGGCTCCTCACTTTGTAGGTCTTTGATCACTTTTTTTTGTTCCATATCCTTGAAGTGATTGGCGACAAAGTAATGGTCAGTAATGAGTTTTCTCCTCTTTATAGCCTGGGAAATGACATACGTGCTGCCTGCATTTTACAGTCTCTTTTGTCCTCCATAAATAAGTGTGCTGTAACATCTCGGGGGAGATGCTAATCCACTAAGTCTGCTAAGTTCTCTATGTATGGGATGAAACTTCTGCTTTTCTGCTTCCATCGAAGAAAAGGATCCCTGTGCTCTTCCCTGAGGTGTTTATTCTGTGCTCTCAGATTGGCAGCCGGAGCAGTGTGTACTCTCCAGAGAGCAGTGTGAGGAAGACAGGCTCCTACATTTATGAGGAGTTCATGCCTACAGATGGCACTGATGTAAAGGTAAGGAAAAGCCTGGAACGGTGCCTTTCTTCGCCAGGCTTGGGGAAGCTGAAGGTTCAGCAGTTCTCCTTAGTCCTGCTTAGGCTCTGGAATGTGTGTTTAAGCTTCGAGGTGCTGAGTGTGCAGTTTTGGCTCCAAAGTGGGGAGTGGGTGCTCTGTAGATCACACTAGGGGCAATGTGTGAGATCATCTCATCTCCTTTTCTGTGTCTGCAGCAGAAATACCTTCTGGAAGCTGCAGTTAGTCTTGGTGGCTATGTCAGGTGTAACTCACTCTATTTCCAGGTGTACACTGTTGGGCCGGACTATGCCCATGCAGAGGCTCGAAAATCCCCTGCTTTGGATGGGAAAGTGGAAAGGGACAGTGAAGGGAAAGAAATTCGTTACCCAGTCATGCTGACTGCCATGGAGAAACTCGTTGCCCGTAAAGTCTGTGTAGCCTTTAAGGTCTGTATTTTGTTTCCTGTGCAAGCATGACTCCACAAATATCTGATCTGTGTCAGGGCTGCTGTTAAAACTTGTCATCCTGGCATGTCTCAGGCGTGGCAATCCTCCATGCCTGATGCCAGTTGTTGGTCCTGCTGACTGTGGCAGTTTGCTGGCCAGAGGTGACTGGGAAGGCAAGAGGGCCTGCAGCAAATGCCCTCTGGGCTGGCAGCGGCCTGGTGTCCCACATACATCTGAGCATTTAATACTGGATCCTGAGCATGCTGCTCTCCATCTGACCTGTGCTCATCCTGTCTTGACTGTTTCCTGCTTTTGTTGATGTGGAAAATTTGGTCTTATTTTCTTGTTTTTTTTCTTTTTTCATTTTGGTACTTGTGTTTGGTTCTTTTGTTTGTTTGGGCTTTTTGTCTGTCTGGTTTTGGGTTTTTTTTGGTTTTGTTTTTTTTTTTAAATATGTCTCTGGTGCATTGATGTTTTCTTTTACAGATGGGTAGAGTGAGTATGAATCTAGGTATGGTTCCATGACGTGCTCAGCAGTGTCAGCAGAAGAAGCACTGGGCTCCTTGTTCCTGCCCCACTGCAACTGGCACCCCATGCAGTTGGGCTGATGCAGATTTGGTCTCTTTTCTACCTTGTAGCCTTTTCCATTTAGTGATGGGTGTCTTTGCCTGCAGCACTTCTTGTCCGTGCTTGTCGATCTGGTTCAAAATGATTGGATTTGAAAGGAAGAGCAGGATATCCAGGAGCTGCTCTGTTTTAGGCCTTTAGAGCTCTGGGAAGCTGGGGGTTGGCCCTGAAGACTTCATCTGAGGGGCTTGTGGTTAGGGCCTTTGGTACAGCAGTGAGGGTGTAAAGGTCTGACTAATGGCATGTGTTCACACTTGTTCTAGGCTCATGGGGTGGGCATGGAGTGGAGGATGGCTGTAGCATCAGCAGGGCTGAACTGGGCAGTGTTGGCTGGGTCTGTGTATGCCCCGCTGGCAGGGTAGCTGCTGTCCCCCGCTGCTTCCTTCCTGTGTGTCCAAGTCCCATGTCCTCTGCTTCCTCCTGCAGCAAACCGTGTGCGGATTCGACCTCCTGCGGGCCAATGGCCACTCTTTTGTTTGTGATGTGAACGGCTTCAGCTTTGTGAAGAACTCCATGAAGTATTATGATGACTGTGCCAAAATCCTTGGGTATGAACAGTGCGAGTTTTGATAAGGTAGTAAGGTAACTCTCGGCTAAGTAAAATGAAATGTGGAGTCCTGGTGAGTATGTCAGAGAAGTCCGCAGGTGGTTCACGTGAGTCATTTGATCAGCAGATAAAAGCTTGGCTGTTGGAGGAATAGGTTATTTTCAGCCCCTGGAGCTCCTGCCTGCATTGGCATTAGCTGTCTTTGTCTGCAGCTAGATGTATCTTCCAGGACTTCTCATTGCGTGCTAAGCCCAGTTATGGTATTGGTGACGTGAGGAAAACTGGTACACCTTTGGGGTGCCCTAACTAGCCCACAGTGTGATAGGAGTCTCTGCAGTGAAAGGGAGGGGAAATTCTGTGGCTCTCTTCATATCTTTCAGCAGGACTGCTAAGGAGGAGGTGGAGGACCAAGGGAATGGATTTTCTTGTGAGTGTTGTATTTTGATTTCTTCCAGAAATATAATTATGCGAGAGTTGGCTCCCCAGTTTCATATCCCCTGGTCCATCCCAACAGAGGCAGAAGACATCCCCATTGTCCCGACAACTTCAGGCACCATGTGAGTACCTGCCATCTTCTCAAAAGGATGCCAGTGATGGCTACATGAGGGACAAAGTGTGAAAAACCCTGTCCAAGGGCCTGACACCACTAGCAGCATGGCATCCTCCAGCTACTGTGCTGCTTGCAACCCTGAAATGCCTGTGGAAAGACTTAGCTATGCACACGGAAGCTGTGACAGGTTGGAGATTGGTTGGAGATTGGTTGTAGGTTTGATGAAGGCAGATGAGCAGTAACTGAAGAAATTACAGAAACTGCTCACATGGCTTTCAGAGGGTCCAAATTCTTCATCAGGACAGGAAACAGATCAGGACAGATGCTGGAGCTGTCTGCTACATGGAGAAAGTGGATGTTGAGCTACCAGTGATATAGTTGGCAACACTTAGCTGAAATATTTGTATTACACATATGCTCGGCAGCCCCTCATTTGATACCTTTGGCCTTACTAGTTTTCTACCACATAAAGCTAAAAGACCAAAGGCAAAAGTTTCTTTGTGATCCTCAGCATACTTGCACACTGATATGAAACCACTCAACTTGGTAGTGTCTGCAGAGCTTTGACTCCCTCTGCAGCCATGGCACTTGTGTCTGGTTTAGTCTGGGAGAAATTCTACCCCTGCTGAGGAAAGCAGCTGTCAGAAGAATGGAACTGAAAGAACAATGGGAAGCTACTTCCTGGTGGCAGTTCTGGAGTGTAGGGGCACATCTGTCATCTTTGTCTTGTGTTTCCCCAGGATGGAGCTTCGCTGTGTTATTGCAGTCATCCGTCATGGAGATCGCACCCCAAAGCAGAAGATGAAGATGGAAGTGAAACATCCTCGGTAAGAGCCAAAGGAAGAAGGTGCTGTGCTGCTGGGAAGGGACAAGGGCCTATTCTCTAAACCAAGAGCAGGAGCAGAGAGCTGAGTGCATAGGAGGCACTACTGTTTCCTGGCCCATCCAAGCAAATGCTTTCTGACCAGTTGAGAGAGCCCCCTTTCTCCACAAGGATCCTGACACCTTCTGTGTAAACACTGGAAGGGAGAGTGAAGGTGTGGCAGGTGCTGCAAAGGGAAGTGCCCCACTAAATGGGAAGCTAGGATCTGCTTCCTGGTTGTGTTTTGAAAAACACCTGTTTTTTCAAAATTTCTGAAGCACAGGGAGGAGCCAGCAGCCTGCTGGTTCTCCCTGAAGAACAGAGACTGAATGCACATGTAGGGATGACCCTCCCTGTATTATTGAAACAGCAGAAAATGGATCAGCATTCTTTGTTGTCCGTTCAGGTTCTTTGAATTATTTGAGAAATATGATGGTTACAAGACAGGGAAGTTGAAGCTGAAGAAACCAGAGCAGCTACAGGTGAGGAAGTACATTCTGGGGTTGCTGTGCGGGATATGCAGGTAATACAGATCCTGGTGCGAGGCAATTCTTTGTGAGGGTGCAAACCTCTAAAAGGGCAACAGTCTGTCACACAGATGTTTCCTGTCTCATTCCGCACCCCACGCGCACTCAACTGGGTGACAGCAGGAGAGCAGAATGGAAACTTCTGCTGCCTGATGCGCACACTGTAGGATGGAGATGACCTGATGCAGCTTGCCTACCTACGTGGTTGCCTCTGGTGACAGATGGGTCCATGCTAGGGAGTGGGGCAGTTGGAGGTACCTGCTTGGTTCTCAACAGGGCTGTAGCACAGCATGGGGATGAAGCAAACTGCAGTGTGAAAGTTTCTCCTGCCTGAGCTGTGTCTTGTGAAATGACTCTGAGGAGTGTCTACATGGACCTGATGCTGGGTGAAGCTGTCAGGAGGCCTTGCAGGAGTACACTGGTGAGTCTGAGGCAGAATTGCTCTCTGCTTTCCAACAGGAAGTGCTGGACATTGCACGGCAGCTTGTGGTGGAGCTAGGAACCCACAGCGATTGTGAAATCGAGGAGAGGAAATCAAAACTAGAACAGCTGAAGAGTGTCTTGGAGATGTAAGCATTCCTGTCTCGGGGCACTGTGGGTTTGCCTCAGAGCATGTGATATGGAAACAAGCTGTGCTGCTGGTGTCCTGGCCAGCTGGCACCCAGAGATTGGGGTCTCCTCTGTCTCCTGCTAGTAACTGTACATGACAGGCACATGCTCCTCACCTTTTCTCCTTGGTATCAAAACCCTCCTGATCCTTGTCCCAAGTGTGTCTGGTGTTTGGCTAAACAACTTGAGACAAAACTGAGCTTTCTTTGCTGCAGGAGAGGAACTGGAGTCCTGGGGGGACCATGTTGATATGAAGCATTTTGATATAATTAGAACAAAACTTGTTTTAAATAAAGTTGTCCTGGTGCCAAAAGTTTAGCAAAAAGGAGCTCAGAAAACATGAAAAGATGTTTGTGTCCTCTGAGATTTTGTACAGTCAAGAAATGTGGTGGTGTTGACATCTTCAAAACAAAACCAGGGTTCCTCTCAGGACCACAGCTTGCTGTGGCACACACAGCCAGCATCTGTGTTCAGGCTGTGTCTCTGGAGCACAGAGGAGGACTTTTTGCTGTGATTCCCTCCTCTGCTCTTTCTGCTCATCGGAGACATGGTTATCCTCAAAGCGTCTGTCAGAGTGTTTTTTTCTGTGAGCTCAGTAATTCACTTGTTAAAGACGTAGATAGAGTTTAAAGCCCTGGTGAGGAATGACAGTGCAGAGTGCTCTTGGTAGAAGAGCAAGGGAATGGATCTTTGAGTTTTGTTTGAGGGAGCTGTTTGGTTTTTTGTGGGGATGTATGGGAGATGACAAAAATCATGTTCTGTGGCTATGGGTGCTGTAGCAGAAAGTTTCTTGCCTGTGCTGTGCTTTTTCTGTGTACTGCCTGGGGGCCTCTGGGCAAAGGCTGGGCGAAGTTGATTTGTTTCGGTTTTTTTTTTCTCCCTCCTTTGTGGCAGGTATGGGCATTTTTCTGGCATTAACCGTAAGGTCCAGTTGACCTATCTGCCTCATGGACATCCAAAAGCTGCGAGTGAAGATGAAGGTAAAGAAACCTGAGGGTGCTACCCTGATCTTTAAGCCCAGAGTTCAGGTGTGAGTGCAGCTACTCTACCTGTATAGGCCTCTGGACATGCAAGCAGAATTGATGACCCATATCTTACCTTTGCTCACATCATAGGAAGGATTGGAGTGATGCCAGTACACCCTGACTGGCTCTACAAGGCTTGCACTTCCAGTTTTGTGAATGCAGCCTATACGTTCAAAAACTAGTGACTCTGAATTTCCTACTTGCTGATTTGTTTCCTGGGGATTTTGGGTCAGGCTTGTGTTGAGAACACTCTGCAAGGTGCTGATGACAAGCTCTTCTTCCTCCCGTCCTCTCCCTGTGCAAGAGATCTGATGTAGTGCATACCTGTTTGTCTCCTAGAAGCTCGCCGAGAGTCCTCCCCCTCCCTTCTCCTAGTGCTGAAGTGGGGTGGAGAGCTGACCCCGGCAGGAAGAGTCCAGGCTGAGGAGCTGGGGCGAGCTTTTCGCTGCATGTATCCTGGAGGCCAAGGTGAGTTTGTCCAGATACCTCTGGTCCTGCCCCATGGCTGCCGGGCTGCCCAGCCCAGGTGAGGGTTGTTCAGGCATCTGTGGCTGTATACAGCCTCTGGGATTAGTTTTTGTTCTTTTGAGTTGGCATGATAGGCGTTAATAATTCAGGTGGGTTTTGCACCCAAAGATCCCTAAGCTGACCAGAGAGGTCTGCTGTTAAACTTCAGTGTGTCTTGGAGCACAACAGCTTTCTTTACATAATGTGCCAGGATTCAAAAAAGACAGGTGGTTCTACTAAGGTACCTTCTAATGCGGCAAGTACAAAAATTATGAATGGTTAACAAGGAATTTAGGTCAAACGTAGAGAACAGAGGAGATCTGTCTTGGAACACAGATAATTCTGCCCTGAGGTGGGAGAATAGGGAGGTAACTTCTCCATATTTTCTCCACCATAATTCTCTGATGATGAAAAGCATCTAATATGCACACAAATCAACAAGAGCTAAAAGGGAAAAAAAAAAAAAGGTTGAGATTGCCTTTGAGTCAGGAGTGATACACTGGATTGAGCCAGTGAGCCCAGTACTGGATATGCATGTCTTTGACTTGTATGTTTAATTAATTAAATTTAATTAATTACATTTCAAATTAATTTAGCAAATAATTGGATTGGAGAAGATTTCCTTCTAGAATAAGAAAGAGTTACCTTTGGTGGAAGAGGATCGGGTCAGGGGACACTTAAGCAAGCTGGACATACGTGAGCCGTATGGCACCCACGGTGCCAAGGGAGCAGGCAGGTGTCCCTACAAGGCCACTGGAGATGCTCTTTGAAAGGCTCTGGGGACTGGGGGAGGTGCCTGAGGACTGGAGGAGAGGGAATGTCACTCCTAGCTTTAAAACTGGAAAGAAGGAGGGCCCAGGGAACTGCAGCCAGGTCATCCTCAGCACAGTCCCTGAGCTGGTAATGGAGCAGCTAATCCTGGAGATCATTCCTGGGTGCGTGAAGGATAGGCAGGTGGCTGTGAGTAGTCAGCATGGATTCACAAAGAGAAGTCATGCTTAACCAACCTGATAACCTCCTACAGGCAAGTGACCCCTGTGCTTACATGAGAGTCATTGTGAACAACAGCTTTGTAGACTTCTGCTCCGTGTGGGCATTCATGGAGAAGGAGAGATCTTGTTTTGCAGGGAAGTGCTGTGCTCCTGGATAGCATTTGGTGCCTGGCAGCTTTCCCAAGACATATATCTGACTTCTGGCTGGTGCCTGTCCTTGTCTGTCAGGGTGTTTCTCTGAGTTGTGAGCTCAGAGCTGGGAGTAGTGTTCCTGTCTTGTCACGCAATGTGACTGGGTACTGTGCAGAATTGCCTTGGGATTCCAGGCAGCAGCAAATAGTGACCATTGCACTGCCTTTGGAGGTCAGACTTGAGGGCTGCATGAGTTACTTTCCTCCATTACTGATCTGTCTCTGGTGGTTGACTCAGCCATGAGAAATAAACTGGCAATTTGTGCCATGAGGTAGTTGTAGCTGTACAGGATCTGCTTGGGAAACTTCCCTGCTGAAGAGCCCTCCCTGCAGTTCTGAGGGCTGCAGGACCTGCTCTCATGCAGAAAACAAGCGGAAGGAAGTGATTTTTTTTGTGCATCTTCATTCTGCACCAGGGTATTCAGGCTAGCAGAGCTACTACAGGCTGTTCAGTAGAGTTTGCTGCAGAATTTGGGCAGCATCAGACTTGACAGGTGAATGCTCACTTTTTTTCATCAAAATGAACTTTCCTAAGTTAAGCAGTCCTTTGTTACATTTCTAGTCCTTGTGTATAGCTAGAACTGTCTGTTTTGGAGCAGCATAAGTGCTTCCTATGCAAGTGATTAATTCTCTACATAACTTTGTTACTACAATAAAGTTTGTTTGTCTAAACCAGTATATTCAGCTGATAACTTTGCAGGTGTGAGAATATGAATTTTGAGTTGTCCTCTGTTCCAGGTGATTATGCTGGTTTCCCTGGCTGTGGCTTGCTCAGGCTGCACAGCACTTATCGCCATGATCTCAAGATCTATGCCTCAGATGAGGGGAGAGTTCAGATGACAGCAGCAGCTTTTGCAAAGGTTCTTCTTCTCTTTTGGGCCTCCATTTGTTCTGCAACATTACTCTGAAAATGTGCTGGTTCTAAGGGAAAACCTCTGGTGATGAGGAAGGAGTTTTCCTAGGATCTTCCCCTTCTCTGTTGGGTGGACTGGGGTTCACTGTGCTAATAGCAGGTGTATGGAGGAGTACTGAACATCTGGTGTATCTGCACACATCCGTCACCTTTAACGTCCGGTCCAGGACAGGACTCTGACTGGAGAAGGAGTTATGTATGGATTATTGCTGATGCTTGATGTTAGAGCACACCAGATGTGCTGCGGAGTATTAACTGCCTATAGAATGAATGTTTCTGGAATGGCTGCCCAGCCGGAAGGGTTATTCCTTGCCTGCTGGACTTAAAAAGGGAAGGAAATGTCTTTGGTGCAGTGTGGGATGGGGACTGGGAAGAAGACAGGTTCATTTACAGCTAAAGCCAAGGGGAATCCTGTGGTGGCCTTAAGTGGTCTTTGGAGCCTTCGCTGTATCAGCATTTTCAAGCAAACTCAGTTGCTTGAAAGTTGAGCCTGCTCAACAGTTGCCTGGACAAATCTGGGTCTGCTGCAGGCAGAGCTCTCCTTTGCTTGAACAGCTCTAGAAGCATGCCAGAGTCATCTCTGACTGGAGGAGATGTTGCTGTGAAACTGCTCTTCGAGGAAAGTTGAGATTTCACTTAAGTTAGCAGAGTTCTGGCCATGAAACTAGCAGAATTTTTGTTGCTTGAGTTGCACAGACCTGAAATCTTGTCCTGTGTGGTGCGGCTTTAGGGTCTGCTGGCCCTGGAAGGAGAGCTGACGCCCATCCTGGTGCAGATGGTGAAAAGTGCCAACATGAATGGTCTGCTGGACAGTGATAGTGATTCCCTTAGCAGCTGTCAGCACAGAGTGAAGGCGCGACTGCATGAAATCATGCAGAAGGATGCTGAGTTCTGTGAAGAGGATTATGAAAAGGTAAAGCACCAGTGTGGCTTCATTGCTCCCTGCATCTGGAAGGAGAATAGCATTGCTACAGTGGTTTGATGTGAAGTGTGTGGTATGTGAACAGTGGTTTGATTAGTTTGAGATCAGTTCTGGTCAAAATGACAGGGTGTGTATGGAAGTGTGCAGATTAATAGCCCTTGCCCTTCTTTGAGTGACAGTCCTCAGAGTTGCTCTGCTGTCCCCTTCAAGACTGATCATGGTGCCTTCCTCTCCCTTCAGAATTCCCAGTGCATTTTGTTCTTGTGAGTATGCTAAAAGAGTTCTGGCATGCTGCTCAGATCAATCCCAGCTGCTGTGGGCAGGGAGTCTGCCTCACTGGATTCTAGCTCCGTGCTCTGTGCATGTGTGAACAGACCTTTTGGTTACAAATCCTTGTGTGTCCTGTCAGGGTCTGATAGCTGCAGAGTAGAGAGCATGGGCTGCATCCAGCACAGGAACCAGTGAAAGCACTGTTGCTGCTTCTCCAGCAAGTCCCCAAAATACTGTTTTTCCCAGGCTCTGAAATGTGATTACTGGTCTGAAATCCTTTAAGGAACGTATTTATCATCTCAAAGAACTACTTAAAATGAAGCCCTCCTGCTCAAGCACAGAAGCAAAATGAGACAAGAGTGGATATTGTAGGTGGAGGGAGGTCTGATGTGATGGGAGCAGTTGTTTGCTCCTTCTGAGTTTGATCCCGAGGAAGTTTTTAAGACATGCCTGACTACTCCTAGGAATAGGCCAGCTTATTGTGCTCAGCTGGGAGCACAGCTTTTGTCCCAAGTCAGAAAGCAGTACGGCTGCAAAAGGCAGACATTTTGCGTTCCCAGTTTGTGAAGACTAACTAATCTCTGCTGGAATCTTCTTTCAGCTGGCACCTACAGGCAGTGCATCTCTGCTCAACTCCATGACCTTTATCCAGAACCCGGTTGAGGTCTGTAACCAGGTGTTCACCCTGATTGAGAATCTCACGTCCCAGATACGAAAACGTCTGGAAGACCCAAAATCTGCAGGTGAGCAACAGAACTGGAAAGGGTCTGGAAGATATTAATTTATTGTTACATCTTCAGAGCTCCTAAACACCGCTAGGGCTTATGTTTGTCTGTAGCAAAGAAACTGTAAAGTGTAATTCTGTATGTGCTATTAATATGGAAGGCTCCACTTTCAACTACTGTTAAAGAGAGCTGTAATGTAAAGGAAATGATATGTGCATCTTGGTTTAGAGTAAATGTAAACAGCAGCAGTATAGCCTGGAGGGGTATGCCTGTGTTTTTTCAGGCCTTTTCCTGGAGACTGTAAACAGCAAGTTTCTCAGTCACAATTTGCTCATCTCAACTTTCCTAATAACAGTGCAGAGGTTTTACAAAGGCGCCTTGGGGACCTGCCATGGAATTTATGGCAGACTTAAGCACCCAGGCAAACAGTTTCACTTTTCTCAGGCATTTCAGAAGTAGCCTGTTGCTGCACGTTAAAACTCCTGCGACAGGTCCAGTGGCTTTTCCAGGACAGGATTCCTGTGGGTGACACAAGAATTGGAGCCCTTTTGTGCTGGGAGAAGTCACTCATAGCTGTCACTTGAAATCTCTGCAGCAATAACCAGAGTTCTGTGATTCTGTGGTTCTAGGATGTGAATGTGGTTTGGTATTCTCTGCTGTTTAGACCTGCAGCTGTACCACAGTGAGACTTTGGAACTGATGCTGCAACGCTGGAGTAAGCTGGAGCGAGATTTCCGCATGAAGAGTGGGCGCTATGACATCAGCAAGATCCCTGATATATATGACTGCATCAAGTATGATGTACAGCACAACTGTGCACTGAAACTAGAAGGCACAACTGAACTCTTCAAGCTCTCCAAAGCCCTGGCAGATGTGATCATACCCCAGGTATAGCCTGTATGACAGTGCCTGTGGCACCAATTTCTGACCCTTTGCCTTTGTGTCTTGTCTCAATTCTCTTGCACATTAACTCCCAAGGCAGCATATCACAGTAGGGTGTTTCTCAGATCTGTTTTAGTGTTTGTATGAGGCCAAAACCTGATCTGTTTTGAATGGTTAACAAGGAATTTAGGTCAAACGTAGAGAACAGAGGAGATCTGTCTTGGAACACAGATAATTCTGCCCTGAGGTGGGAGAATAGGGAGGTAACTTCTCCATGACTTAAAATGTGGCGGGGCTGGGCTGCTGGTTTAGCGTTCTGGCAGGGTCAGAGTAACGAGCAGCTGACACAGCAGTTTTTCCATGTTCATTGTAGTGCATCACAGCACAGCTCTAAGCTGTGTATGTGTGCTACAGCAGCATTCCACCCTCCTCCTCCACATGCAAGGTTGTGGAAATGAAGGGAGATTTCTGTGTTAGAGTTCTGACAGGTTTGTTATTCTTGTCTAACTAGGGCTTGTTCAGTTTGCAGTGTTGAGTTGCTTCTGGCAAAGTTTAATTTATATGGGATGAGTTTCTACCAGCAAGGTCTAGCTGTCCCTGTAGAGCGGAAGTCTAAGCCTTTTCAGTGTTGCTGGTGAGATGCAGTCTGGCTTTTTGCACCGTAGCACTGCAGTTCTTATCTTTGCCAATAGCAGTTGTTGCTTTAATGCTCATGCTAGCTCAGGGTATAAGTTTGCATGTCGTGAGATCTGAGGTTCACTCGTGGTACTTGCACCTCTCAGCTGTTGGAAGGATACTGACAGTCATGTCCAGACATAACTGGGGTTCTTGGAAGAGTCTCAGTCCTCTGTTATCCCCTGCAATATGTGGGGAAAAAAACCTGAAAAGTGTTGACTGACACTTCTCTTCCTGTCCTTGCTTAACCAGTGGTGCTGCAGACTGGGCTGTTGAAGTTAAGTGGCCTTTTATGTGAGGATGTGGCAAAGAACCAGGGCTCAGGGTATCTGTTGTTTTGTTCCTGCAGGAATATGGAATTAATAAGGAGGAGAAACTGGAGATTGCTATTGGCTTTTGTCTTCCTCTCATTAAAAAGATCCAGCTGGACCTACAGAGAACTCATGAAGATGAGTCTGTCAACAAACTACATCCGCTGTAAGGCTTGTGCTGCATGCTGCTGGCAGTGGGGAGGGCAGCCATGGGGCAGTGGGTGGTTCCCATGCCAGAAGAGTGTATTGTTGTGGAAGGAGGTACTGGACATACACTGAAGGACCCTCCAGAAGGAAGGCATGTTGGTGCTCCCAGAACTAGAAGGCAATTGGAGAAGGCACATTGAGACTGCTGACCAGAAGCACAGGGCCACAAAGGCTTGTACCCATTGTAGCTGGATGGTGATGCCTCATTCCTTGCCCTGCACAGGGCCAGTGTAGAGTGATGAGCCACCTACTATGTGTCTCCATTAGGATTCCACAAAATTTGCTGCTCCTCTGCTCAGTGCTCTCATTATTTATTCTGTCCTGCTGCCTTTGACATTTCCCAGTGGGGGGGTTGTGTCATTCCAGTAAGTGTATGGAAATGCTAATGTGTGATAGATGGCAACTCACTGGCAGATGAGTTAACTGTGGGTGATTTTGGTTTAGGTACTCGAGAGGAGTTCTGTCACCAGGTCGCCATGTTCGAACCCGGCTGTACTTCACCAGTGAGAGCCATGTGCACTCCCTGCTCAGTATCTTCCGCTATGGGGGGTTACTGGATGTAAGTGTCCCAGCAATGCTCACAGAGTAAGCCTCCCTACTTTTTTACAGTAGCCTTTTCCAAGGTGGACAGTGTATGTTTTAGGTTGCCCCCTAAGCCAGCTCTCCCAGTCATGCTGTGCATTAGTGGCCTCTGGCCAGCTCCATCTCTGCTGTGTTTGCATGCTGCAGCTTCCTGCCTTTCTGGCATGTAGAAGGATTGTTCTTCCTCAGTGCCTGCCTTGCTTGCACAGAGACGTGTTTTCTCCAAGATCTGTCCTGCTAGTTTTGGGTGAGCAGACCACTTACCTGTCTAGGAGAATAGCAGTATGAGGCAATGAGGATGAGTGAATTTCTTACTTCCTGCTTCCTTCAACCCTTTACTTCAAGAGCTTGGTCCTGTATTTATAGTCTTTATATCATTTCTAAGTCAATAAAATCAGTTTTCTTACAGAGGAGGTGACTTGAGGTTGCAAATGCACAGGATGTGCTCTCTACCAGAGAGGCAGATGACACATTTTTAGGGGATTAATTCATCCAACTCACCCTTCACTTGCTCTCCCTTCACCTGCTTCTTGAATGAATTGGCATGCAGACCCTGAGAAAAGCTCTGCTTTACTCTTCTCAAGAGGCTCTCTGATTTATTTTCCCGTTTTTTAAGCATGGTCTGAAATGCCTTGAGAGTTTTGGGCTTGCTTAGCAGGCATGATTTCTGGTGTCTATGGCAGCTTAGCATACCTATAGACAGTGATCAGAAAAGTGCCTCTAAATCACTCGCTGAATAAGATGCTCCCTTATTCCCTGACTCAAGTGCTGAAGGATGCCGTGTTGCCAGCACAGGGATACTGGGCTGCATCTGGGTTCTTTGTAATGGAGGGTTCAGTTCATGTCCATCAACATGGTGATCCACTCCACGGCACCATGAGTGGCACTTCAGGTGTGGCCATTTTCTGGCAGTGTTGGGAGGCGGTGAAGGGTGGGCTGCCCTGCTGTGCAGAACCCAAGGGTTCACCGTGTCTCCAGATTTTTCATTCAGCATCAGGTAAAAGCATTTCACTTGGTCCCTTATTTAGCACAGGCTCAGCCCTTGTGCTCCCTTCTGTAGTTTGAGAATGGCTGTGTTTGGGAACCTGCTGTGAGCTCTGTTTGTCTCCAGTCAGTGTGGCTGACTTGCAGCTTGGGGCTTGCAGCTCAGATCTGCACATGGGTGGTGTGGGCAGCTGTAGCATCCCTCTGTGCAGGTGCTCCTCACTGCAAGAACCCCACTACATTGCAAAGTCATTTCTTCGTGCAAGTTAAGCAAGGTGTTTTTGTCTGGACAATGTTACCTTGTGGAGAGAGGAACTCTCTCAGTCCCATTTCACTGAATGCTGCAAGGTGTCTGCTGTTGCTTATCCCATGCGACTGTTTATGTGTATATATCAGGAAAACAAAGACCAGCAGTGGAAGAGAGCCATGGACTATTTGAGTGCTATCTCAGAGCTGAACTACATGACCCAGATTGTTATCATGCTCTACGAGGACAACAACAAGGTGAGGGATAGAGCAGTAGGAAACAATGCTTCCTGCCGTGTTGCAAGGCACAGTCCTCAGAGATGAGTTCAGTTGGAAGTCTGTAACCTGAGCTCTGGGAGCAGAGACAGACGGATCATTAACACAACTGCTAGTTTTTGGTTTATGTGGGAGACAGTGACCCAGTTAATGCATGTTACATGTAAGCAGAATGCCACCCTGAGCAGTAATACCAAACTTACGTAATTAATACTGACTATTTTAAAGCATTTCCTAGTGCAAAATTATTTGCTGTTTTTAAGTATTAATTGCAAGTGAACAGTAAGAAAAAATAAATAAAACCGAGTGATATTTGATTTGTACTTTTGAAATATGTCTAGAAAATATCCAGAAATTCCACATCCGTAAACTGTTTTTTATTTTAAAAGTGTGCTGTTCTAGTTAGGGAAGTGTATACTGGTATCTTCAGGAAGTAAAGAGAATAATTTAATAAACAGCTGGAATGTGGGAGCTGAGGGTGGTGACTGTAAGTAGGTTTGGCACCAAACTGCATGCCCTGATCATCAGACCTTGTGACTTGGGTCTGTGCTGCAGGAGGTTGTAGTGGTGAGGAGAGCAGCCCCTTACCTCACACCCTGTAGAGTTAGAGCCTTGTGTTCACAGAGCTGGTGTGAGCTTTTAATGGTAGAAGTGATGCTTGTCAAAAAACACCTGACTAGAACTCTCACGAGTGGTATGGATGTGTCAGTCAGTCAAGATGGGTTTATATCATTAGTGCCAGATAGTGTAAAAGCTCTGGCTTCCTTAAAAAAAGGTTAATGAAAAATTATTATTAGAGACAGTTACTTAAATCTTGGAACAGCGTGACTGAAGGTCCAGCAGGGACCCAGTCTCCCCCTGTCCAGGCATGTGCTGGGCTTGCAGCAGGAGTGGGTCAGAAGAGGCTGGGTTGTACGGATGTGTGTGTATATATACATATACATAGAGCCCAGTTCTATTACACTCCTCTGTGGCTGTTGTCCCAAAACAGCAACCATCAGAACGCCTCAGCTGTGTGCTGATCAGGGCTGTCCTTTTGGATGGGACAAACCTGGAGCCATTCTGTTCGTGCTTGTCGCTCCTGCTTTCCCTCCAAGGGATGTGCCTGGGATGCGCGCTGGCCAGCACAGCAGGGTGGGACCTTGGCCTGTGCTGATGGTAGGATTAACTGGGTTTGGTTCTTTACCTATTCCCTGTGACATGTGCTCACAGGACCCCTCTTCAGAGGAGCGTTTCCATGTGGAGCTGCATTTCAGCCCTGGCGTCAAAGGCTGCGAGGAGGACAGGAACATACCTGCGGGGTTTGGCTTTCGGCCAGCCTCAGCAGAGGTAAGCAGATACCCGGGCAGGAGCTGCCAGCCCCAGGGGACACTTGGGCACTGTCCTGCTCTGTCTGGCCCTGCTGCAGAAGCTTCCTTGCTGACGGTGCCCACAGGGAGCTGGCAGGTTGTGTCCGTGTCCCATTTGGGTTTGTCGGTGTGGCTGCTGGGACTGTGGATGCCTCCTGAGCTTGGCAGAGCAGGAGAGCCAAGCCTGGAACTGGTGTGGGGCAGCATGGGCAAAGGCCACGCGCCTGTAGACATGAGTGGAGTGTTTCCTTACGGCAGAACGAGGACAAGAAGGCAGACCAAGGCAGCCTAGAGGACCTCTCGAAGGAGAAGGGCAGTGATGAGCCAGACCGTGCTCGGCAGAAGTCCCCACAGCCCTCTGAGCCGGTCAGCATCCAGCGAAGATCGCCACTGATCAGGAACCGGAAGACAGGATCCATGGAGGTAACCATGCTATTGGTGCCCTTCCTTGTTCTTGCAAAGGCCTTTTGCTTGGTTTTGGTTTCCTGGCATTTCTTTTGACATGCCAGAGTCTGAGTTGGTTCTGGGGAAGGATCTGCAGAAGGTAGAGAGGGATGTTGCAGAAGGAAGACCTCTGAAACTCTTCCTCATTGAGGAAGGACAGGAACACAGGCCACAGGAACTGATGAGGAAGAGCAAGTAAGGAAATGCGTGAGAAATGGAAGCATTGTTTGGATTACGTGCTCTGTAGAGGCGCTGGTGTAGCCAGTATGAGATTACATGCAACCTCACCACCTAGCTATGGTGACATCTTTGCCTTCTGGTAGGCTCCAGCCTTTGCCTTTCACAAAGGCAGCTCCACGTTTCTCATTCCTCCATCCCATCTAAGATCGCATGCTGATGGGGATTCATCTCACTGGTGGATTCATCCAGGATGTTTAAACTGTCAGGGTTTAGAACTGTCCCATTCACTGATCTGGTGAAGTAACAAAATTGATTTTACTGTTCTAACCGCTCTCCTTCCAGGCTGTTCTGTGTCACAAGGCCAGTGTCACAGTCAACAGGTGACTGTTACTTTCAGAGTACTCTGTAATTGTCCCTCCTTTCAGAGGCATTTCACAGGCATTTTTGCCATCAGTTTTCTGAACCAGAAAACAGCAGAGTTAAAGTTTGAGGTATTTGTTAGCTGTCTTCCATCGCTGTATGTTCCTCACAATGTCACTTTTGTGTGCAGCACTCAGAGGCTCTTTGTGATAGGCACATACTAAGTTAAAGGGGATATGATTTCCTGCTGCTAGAGAAGGAAGTCTGTGTCCCAGTGATCTCAGCAAGAGTCTTGGGAGAAAAGACGCTCACTACATGAGTCCCATTATACTTTTCAAATTTGCACTGTTCCACAATCCAGCAAAATCTTGAAATTAAAATTGAGCATTTACTGTCCTAATCTTAGCAAATGACTACCTTTGTGCTTCTTGTGATTTTAAGGAAGAGATATACCTTTCTTTACCTTCAATTGCTGTATAAAGGCTTTCAAGAGCAGTGGGTAACTTGGAGCATGATGCTGATTAATTACGCTGTCTGTCTTTGCAGGTGCTGTCTGAATCTTCTTCTAAATCAGGAGGTTATCGCCTCTTCAGCACTTATTCCAGGCAGTCTTCTGAGATGAAGCAAAGTGGATTAGGTACTGTACATGACCTGTAACCAGCCTACTCACTTGCACCTCTCTATTTCCATGGGCATTAGTCTGTGTCTCCACATACACATCTGGCTTGAGTTCCTTGTATGTCTCTCTGTGTTTTGTGTCTTCTCTCAGTGTTACTGTTGAGACCACTGTAGAGACTGTCTTCGGTGGTACCTTTTGTGTACGAACTTCTCCTTCAGCTGCTAGCAACAGAAGATGGACTTTTCATCCTTTCCAGTATGGGAGCAACAGGGCAAATTGCCTGCCTGCAGGCTGTCCTTCTGCTTCTCTGTTGCTCTCATTTGTTACACCATTTCTGAACTTAGTAGGAAGAGATGATTTTAGGTGAGAGTTGGTGTGCTTTCTGTTCTGCAAAACATCAGTTTATAATATGCAAAGCTGTTCTTCATGTGAGAGTATTCTGTTTCTACCTTTGCTTCATGAAGATCTGTTGCATGGAACGGATGTGTCACATACAGAATGTTTGATAGCTCTCTAATCGAGCTGAAGTCCCTGGTCAGCCGTTCTTCTTATGGTAGCCAGTGGAAGAGAATATTTCAGGGCACTTGACATTCTCTGTCCTTGATTGTTCCATTCCACTTCATCCTAACCTAAACTATGTCTGAATAGCCGAAATTCTTCCTGATGTATTTTTGCTAAAGCAAGATCTGTTTTGAAACTGGAAAAGCTGTCTTTGCTGTCATGAGGTTCAGAGATGGCTGTGCAGCCTTGTGTCTTGCAGAGAGGAGGTGATAATGCCCAAGTCCTGCCCACTTTCTTTTTCTTTAAAACCATCTTAGCATTGTGGCATGGCTGCAGACTTGCAGCAGTTCTGACTCATCACTCTGGACAACCTGCAGCCAAGAGACTTCTAAAAGGCCTGCTCGTTTCTTTGCCACTTTTGAATGAGCAGCTTCTTTGGAGTCTTAATTCTTACCAAGGAAAGGGAATTTTCTTCTGAGTGGTTAGAAAGTATCCCTGGAGTCTGCCAGCTATGCTTCCAGCCAGCTGGAAAAATCGAAATAGGAATGGCTGCTGTATATTATTTTCATAAAGGGACAGTAGCCTTGGCCATGGTAGTTTTTGAATGTGTTATTTCACTTACCTCTGCCTTTCCCAGTGCCAATGCGAGATTCAGTGAGCAGTGACAAACTGCCGCGCTTAGGGTTCAAGAAACCTGTGGCTATTTTGTGAGTCCATATGGATGAATCTGGGAATTTCTGAAATGGCACATAGTCAAGGAGGTGCATCTGCCTGGAGAATTACTGAGTGCATCAAATGGTACTGCAGACTGGTTTTACTGCTTGGATGTGCAACTACCAGAAAGTCTGTGCTCTGGAAAGCAGGTATTACAGCTCTTGGACTACAGCCTTTTCCAGGTTTTTGAGGAATGTCTGCTTTGGCAATGGAGAAGGCCACTGCTTTTCTGTACCTTTGTACAGTACTACTTTTCTTGACAACAAAATCTGAAATATGATCCTGGCAGGTTTAATTTCAGAATCTTGCTTTATGTGCCTTTCTGGGAAGCCTGTGCTTCTTTGCAGGGACAAAACCTTGAGTAGGAACTGAAAGATCTGATCCATGACGTAGACCTCCAGCCCAGCCATCCTTGTCCTCTGTAGAGGCTTGCAGGTACGGAAGGATTGAGCAGGAGAGACCTGTTGTACCACACCAGCTTGCACAACACTTGGTGATTAGGACATCTATGTTTCTGTGAGGTTTTTTTCACCTGAGGCCTTCTATGAAGAACCATGGCTCTTTACCTGGGCAAGTCAAGCTCTTCAAGGAAAATTCCTGATTCCTTTCCTACTTGTTTTCTAGAAATTTTAATTTCTTGCCCCTTTAGGATTTGAAATGTGTTCTCTCTCTAAGAGGTAATACAGAACTCATGGAAGCTTGAACTTTGGCTTTAATACTTGTCCCAGCAGCTGTGTTATGAGGGGGTTCATTCAGGCACTACCTGCTGTTTCTGAGTTTTCTGAAGCTGAGCATACCTCGTGTTGCCTGACCTTGTCAGTCAGTGCCTGACTATCATTATCTCTGGAAAACAGAATGTCTGTCTGGGTGTAACCTCGTATGTGTAGACATGCAGGAAGAGGAAGCAGGCGAGAGCTCCTGCAGTAGCCCTGCCCTGCTGCCTTACCTTCCAGAATGGTGCCTCTACTGTAATTTAAAAAATTAAATCCCTCTTTTGAAAATAGGTGGCTGCAGCTTGCTTTGTCTATGCTTTGGAGTGTGACACGTTTTTCTGGGCAGCATCAAGTGCATTGCTGTGGATTGTTTGCCCTAGTGTGTGTGCTTCTAGCTTGAGAAGCCTAGGGAAGTTTCAGTACCTTTCTTTGCTTACAAGAACCCTTCAAAATGGAGTAAAATCACTGCTGGCTGTTTGAGCAGTAGAGGGGGTACACTGCCAGTGGCACGAAGCCTTGTGCTGAGATTCCCAGAGGGAAACCAAAAATGACTATTTTTAAACGTCTGACACATTGAATGAATATCTGACAATTAAATGCACACAAAATATCCAGCACATACAGTAATTTCTAGCTAGTGTTGCTACATTTAAATCCAAATGGCCATTGTGTTCTTTAGGCTATGTGTGTGTGTATGTATGTGTGTGGTTACTTTGGGTACAGTGGTCTCCTGGAGTTCACTGTAGACAATTGCTGTTGTCCATAAAATCATCTTTGTAAATTATCTTCTGGCTTAAGGGCACTAGCAAAATGCCTCTGTCTGCAGCAGGAGAGCAGAAACACTGGGGTATCCTTAGCTTTATGATTAATGGCACAAGGTTGCTCGAGATACACAGTTCTAAAAACCTGATGTTCCATTTTTATCTGCCAGTAAATTAATCTGTTGGGTGGTTTTTGTTGTTGTTTGTTTTTAAACCATGAAAGAGCAATTAGGAGCATCATCCTGTCTGATGCATGACAAAATTTCATTTGCATTCTGGCAGGTTCCAGTTCATGCTGAGTCAGCACTTAGCATCGGTTTAAGGCATTAGGAGGAAATTTTCTAAGGCTTGTGTATCAGTGACCCTGCAGGCAAGAGTTCTTTTATGTCCAAGGGCATGTATGTGCTAGTCTGTGCTGTGGAAAACCACCAGCAGTGTCACAGTGGGGGAGCAGCTGCAGTTCAGTGCTACAAGAACCCTTTTGGTCACCCCAGGAGCGGATGTCCTCAGCTCAGCCTGAGCTTATACATGAACAATTCAATGCTCAGGATCTCTGTGTTTTCTCCAAAGAAGTTCTGGCTTAAGGATCTTTGCGGAAACAGAGCTGGGGTCCCAAAGAGCAACGAGTGGATGTGAAGCAGCTATGCATCCTCATCACACCAGGGAAGGCTGACGGCATGCTAGGCTGCATCCAGCTGGAGTACAGCTGTCCAGCTGAGGGGTTTGGCTCTTTCCGTCTCTTCACCTCTTGTGAGTGCCTGAAGCTCTGCTGTCCTGCCCTGGGCTCCCTGGGGTGTGGAGGGTGTGTGTCAGGATCGTGAGCCCACTGGGGGACAGTGGAAATGGATGGGAAGCCTGGAGCACATGGCGTTGGAGGAGAAACTGAGAGCCATGCTTGTTCAAATTAGAACTTGTGGGAACTGGAGACCTTAATGCTCTTTCACCACCTAAATGGGAGGTTGCAGAGGGGACAGAGACAGACTATCCCCAAAGCCCTGTGCTGGTTAGTGTAGAACCAACGAACCCAAGTTGCAGCATGGGAAATTCCAATTAGCTAGGAGGAGCAAATTTTTTGCCCACCATGGATGTGCCAGATGTTAGAGAAGGGGCCCAAAGAGGTTGTGAAATTTCCTTTCTTGGAAGTATTGACAACTTGACTGGACAAACCCTAGCAAGCTGATCCGAGTTGGTCCTGCTGGGGTGTTGGGAAAGAAGCTTCAGGCTCCTTCCAACCTAAATCATGCTATGATGCAGTATTTTAAAATCAAGAGCTGCTTCCAATGTAGGCAGGATCTCTTTCACAGCAGTAACAGTTGCACTGTTCCAGATAAATACTATTACACAGTGTTGCAGGTTTTTTGCCTTGGCAGACAAGGTGGAACCAGATCAACCTGCTTGTTTCTGGAAGCCTTTTTTATGTAGGTGTAACGTTGGTTTGAGCAGTCTGTATTCTCAGTACAGAATGCAGCAGCAAGACAGTTTAGCAGAGAATTCATAGCCAATCAGTGGCTGTGTCTGGCCCATAATAAGGTTTTGTGTCGACTCACAATTGCTTTCCTCAGTCAGTTGAAAGAATCCTCTTTCAAATGCCTGGTGTTCCCTAAATATCACAGAAGTCAAGTCAGTCTTCAGAGCACTGTGCCTTGGAGAAGCAAAGCCAAAGCCCCAGGAATGAGATTGCCCTCCGCCTTGCATGCCATGTTCCTTGACGCTGGGTAGGCAAAGTTTCATGCTGTGTGCCCATCTGGTGCTTTGCAAGGCTCATTCATGGACCAGTTGCTCCTATGCTGGAGCAGTGAGACATGACCAAGTAAAGTGTGTCTGTGAAGTATGAGCTTGTGAGCACAAGCCCTCTTGTCACAGTACTTTCCCTGCTTGTTTGACTGGAGATGAATCCACACTGGTTGATCCACAGATCAGACAGTTTTTTCCTCTCCTCAGTGTCCTACACAGAAATGAGCTTTCCAAAGAGAAAGGGCAGAAGAGCAGAGCAATGAAACTCTGTGAGATGAACATCAGTGGTTTGGCATCACGGCTGTTCTGACGTGTGTAGCTTTGGCATCATGACTGTTCTGACATGTGTGTAGCTTTGCTGACTGAAAGGGGTGAAGGTGTTTCTCCTAGGTCAGGGCAAGAAAGCAAAACAGAAGTAAACCCCTGAATGGAGTTAGGAACTTTCCTGGTGCTGAGGTTTGGGCTACCTGCTCTGCATTTGGCACTGTGGAATTTAGAATGGTGAACACGGCCTCCCTGTGCTTCCAGGCATCATGTTTTTTCCTGAGATTGCTTGTGAAGTGGCCAGTTCATTCTTCATCCTTTGACTAACCCTGCTTTTCTGTAGTTGCATGCAGTGGATATGTGTTACTAACACCTTCCCTGCCTTTCCAGGGTCACAGTGCACCGGGCTGTTTAGCACCACTGTGCTGGGAGGCTCCTCCAGTGCCCCCAACCTCCAGGACTACGCACGCAGCCATGGCAAAAAGTTTGCCAGCAGCCTGACATACAAAGACGGTATGTGTGTGTGTGTTCCCTGGCAGCAGGGTGGTACTTTGTGGACATTGGTGTCTCAAGATGCACCTGCGGCACAGGCTTGGACTGCTGAAAGCGGTGACAGTCGAATGTGTGTATTCACTGCATCTACAATGATAGATTTTACCATATCTCAAGAAATCCTGATCCTTGCTGGGACAGAAAGGAGCTGACATTGTGAGAGGAGTTTTAGGCAGATGTGTGGTACTGCTGGGGTCTGATTTTGGTCTGATGTTTTAATAGTACTTGCTGTTGTGAAGGGGGATTTATTGGTCCAGATATTAAATAGGTTTGTCCTGGTATGGAAATCCAGCAGATCATATCATCTTGCTTCCCTTGGTGATCTTGCTGATGCTAAGTGAAGCTCTTTTTGGGGCAGTAATCCTTGCCCCATGGAAGGTGGAGCCATCTCAAAGGCAGGATGATATGCTTGGGCATGGATAAGATGGGCAGTAGAGCGAGGCTGAGCACACGCAGCAGAGTCTGAGGTAGCTCTCAGGAAGCAAGGGCAATATGCCTGAAAGGCTTGAGGTAAGTGAGTTGCTTGGATTGAGTACTGCAGAAGGACTGGAAAGTCTGGTTTCTATGCAGCTGTGCAAAAACTGCCAGGAAGGTGAGCAAAACAATCTGATGAAGGCATTGGGGCCATGGTTACAAACACTGCTCTGCACCCATGGGTGCAGGTGCTGCAGCTGCACCCTGACCTGCCAGCAGCACTTGGTGCCGTGCACAGGGAGCAGCAGAGGGTTGTTTTTTGCAGGGAAGTTGGGGCACAGGGACAGACTGAGCTGTCCTGGAACAGCTGGAGGGTGTAATGCACAAGTGCAAGTGTCCACTGTGGTCCCAATAGGAAGGACACTCTCACTCAGACTCTTAAGTCCTGATTCACATACCATTTGTTGGGGCACTGATTTGAGGAGCTCCATGGGCAGGGTCTGCACAGCATACTCTGACAAGGTTGGAAATCCACCTAAGGTTTCCCAGCATTTGAATGGATGGATGTAAGGTTGTCTGTCTTGGATGTCTTATCTTTTTGGTAATTTAATCAATTCAGAATCTGAGTGCCTCTCTTAATGGGATCATAAGGAACACTAACATTGCTGGATTTCAAGGTGGGAAGAGGATTAAGGCAGTAATTTGGGGAAGACGGGAGGTTGGTTCATCTGGATTTTTGTCCAGTTTTGAGGCAAGGAAAATGGCCTACCAAATCAGGATGGAAAGACGTTGTCCAATTCTCAGCCCTCTTGGAACCGTGTAGGTGCTATTATGTACGCTGGCTGCCTGTGCTGCTTTTCTTGTGTAAGAGAAAACTAAGCTGGTTCTCACCTGCTCAGGGCACTCCCTGGCACCCAGTGGGCTGCGAATGACAGTGGCAAGGAGGGTGAGGTGGGAGTGTTCTCAACTCCACTGTACCAGTCTGAGCTGCCCCAGGCAGCAAGTACTGGCTACTCACAAGTTGCAGAATAAGCTGATGGTGTTTGGCACAAAACCAGGGTGTGAGTAACAGTGGAGCCGCTGAAAAGGCCAACAAGGGCCCTGGCTGCTGTTCTTTCCTGACTGCAAGGAGTGGGAGCCCAAGGCAGCACTGATTCTCACGGAAAGGCATCAGAGACTGCTCTGTGCCCAGCTGGGCATGGAACAGACCTGCTCAGTCCTGATGCTGGACTGCCTGTCTTTGTAGGCTGTGTAGCAGGATATGCCTGCAGCGGGCTACAGGCATTCGAGGTCATGTACTCCTGCTGCATAAGCCTAAATTCAGTGACAAGGTCTCTGTGTGCTGAGATGCAGTTGTACCCTCGAGTGCCTAAAAGGCAGCCTTAGTTAACTAGCATGTGTCTAACACAGCTCAGAATTACAAATCTTGATGTTATACCTCTGTTTTCATGTTCCTTGGCATGCCTTGGCACCCTGTGCTGTCAGCGCCTTGCAATAAGGACTGCAATAAGGGCATTTGGGGGGAAGGAGTCAGGGGCTTGGGAAAACAAGGAGGAGGCAGAAGGGCATTTAGCTTCTGGGGAAGGTATTTTGGAATGTGAAATGAGCCCTTGATCTGCATGTTTCTGCTTAAAAGAGCACTACTGAAATGCTGAACAATGGAATTTAATCCAAACATCAGTACACGTGGTTGCAGTCAGTTGCATTGCAGCTACAGCAGACTCTTGGAGAACATTTGTTTCAAGATTTTTTCCACACTCTTTAGACTAATAACGTTGAAAAGCAGCACAGTTTTGTGTGGACTCTCTGATAGTTTTTCATGGCTGTGATGCTTCAAGGTGCAGTGTGTGGCATATAGCACTTCACCAATGTTAACTTGCCTTGTTCCAGGGAAGTTTCAAGGGCCCTTATTTCTGCAGTCTTTTTTGCTTGGAGCTGGAGGCGGGCTAAGGAACACTTCAGCAGAAAGTTTTCTCAACCTCAAGCTGAGGGAAGGTCCATGGATGGTTGTGATTTCAAGTTGGCTTGCCTGAAGCCAAGGGTCCAGTAAACTGGGTCAGTGCCATTTCAGTTGATGTGCCCTCAGGGCAAGGGGAGGTGTGGGTGGGATGGAGATGGTCACCAGCTCGCTGCAGCTCTAGGGCTTAGGCAGTTCTAAGGGATTGCATGTGTAGGGAAGATTGTCGTGCTGTTTGTTGAGTTTAAAGAAAGAAAAACAATTTTTAGGGCTGGTACACTAGAGGAGGAAATTTTAATGAGAGTTGGTTTAGATACGTTATTTGGCCAAGCCACCTCATGTAGCTATAGGAGCACATTGGCGGTGTGGAGCATGCATTGGTGCACTGATGAGGGGGATAGGCATACACAGCCTGTGGGCTAAGGAGAATGGATGCATGAAACGTGAAAGAGAAATAAAAGGGTTTTCTACTATTTCCTGAAAGATCCCCAATAGCAGCAAAAGGTATGATTGGCTGGGGTCTCACATCAAATCCCACATATATATGGTCTGATCCAGGCCGTTCTTTTTCATGATAGCTGAGGAATTTCCAGCGTGGGAAGAAAATAAAGTTTCCAGCTTTTTTTTTTTTTTTGTGTGTGTGTGCGTGCATATGGAGCCTAATCCATGTCCTTTAAAGCCTATCTGTTTGCACCCCATTAGATGCACAGTGTCTGTCCTTGCACTGTCTTTCTGATGTGTGATTTGTATGGGAGAGCTTGACCTGGCCTGAGGCATGGCCAGGAGAAGCCTGAGGACCACTCTAACAGGTGTATCCCAAAGCTTCCCCTGTACTGAAATGTTTTAAGCAAAGAGCTGTAGAGGCATGTCTTCGTGGGTCTTTTGCTTCTTCCCTACTCAGGTGATTTGCCTTTAAATTCATAAATAGCTCTGTATAGCTTTCATTAAGAGGTTGTTTTGAGCTGTACCTGTGCTGGAACTCTAGTCCTTCTGCAGAACAGTGTTTGTTTTCCTTGGGCAGAGGTAAATCCTGAGAACAATCCTCTTGTGGTGCTGCTACTTGCTGGGCCGTGTGCTCTGGTGGCTGCGAGCATGGCCTGGCTGCATTCTGCACTGTGCTGAGCCTGGTGTGGTGGGAAGGTGTGAGTTGCTGACTGAGAGTGATAGAGTGTGGCTGAGTGTGTAGTGTCTGGGAGAACCTGGCAGTGCAGCGCAAGGGCTGGGGAGATGCAGAATGGTTCAGTCAGACTCATAGGCAGAGTGTTGGGTGCTACAGCAGTGCCAGTGGGAGCAGCTGTTGTGGGGGTCAGGAAGGTGAACCTGAAAGGGCAATCAAGTGTATGAAGGTCGGGGATCCTTTGAAGCAGGCTGTTAACCGAGATGATCTGTTTTTATTTCCTCAGAGCTCTTGTCTATGCCAGCCGTAAAACGATTTTCTGTGTCGTTTGCAAAGCATCCGACTAATGGTATGTTTGCTTTCTGGATTTGATGTTCCCTCACACTTCTAACCCCATGCTCACGTTCAGTTTTCTCTGCATATGTTCTCCTCTCAGCCTTCTTGTGTTTTTTTGTGTTGGTGTATCTGGTGTCTGAACATGCTTCCTCCATTGTCTCCTTGCGACTAATGTGCTCACTCATACCCTATTACTGCTCAGTGGTGCCTCTGCTCTCCCCTGAGGTGTTTTTCTCCCAGGCGAAAAGGCAAAAGCCATGTCTTCGTGAGTGCGCTGCTAAAGCAGCCTTTAACTCCACAATGACATTAAGGCCTTCTGTCCTGCTCCCTTTTGGGAGGGTGAGGATCAGGGGGAGAGTACCACTGGATTGGGGGCTGATACCCACTCCATATCATGAAGCATCAGCAGCTTAGGTCCTCACTTTCTACACTGCAGATCTGCAGAATGAAAACAAGAATAACACTAGGACAGCTGTGTGTCACCTGGAAGGGCCTAGTGTATGGTGGGAAAGAAGGAAGTGCACATGGTGTTTCATGTCAGGAGTACTGGTAGCCTTATGGCCTTCTGTTGTCAAACCTGTCTGTTAGGCTGGTCCTGTGGTTCCTCCAAGGATGGTGATGTTGGCACAGGTAGGCTCACCTTTTCTGCAGACATTACCCTGTGAATTGTGTCTCTCCAGAGCTGTCACTCGTCTGCTGTTGGTGGACAGTGCTGGCTTGAGGGGAGGGGACGGGCATTGTGCTATCTCGGGTGTCATCACCTGCTTCATCCCATCCTGCCTGTAGCTTTGGAAAGGCTTGGTGACAGATGTCTGACAGAGCTTCTGCTAATTCACTATCTCTGCTCCATGTTGCTACTTACCTGACAACCAAAGTGTGAGTCTGTGAGGTTAGAGGTGACTAGCTCTGTTGTAGCAGGTGCCTTGAACCAGTGTTTACTCTCCAACTCGTGCACAGATACTTTTAAAAAGGTTTCACAGCACCCCTCCTCTTGCATGGCTCCTGCTGCTGAGACAAGTTGGAACCAAAGGAGATCACTGAACGCTACCAAATATTTCTGCCTGATGTGATCAAGGCAGCTTGCGAATATGAAGACATCCTGCTTGGTGTAATCTGGAAGATGAATGAAATTCGGAAGACTGTTCTGAAAATCAAAGCTTTGGGAAGGAAGAAATGGGAAAGGGCAGCTCACTGTGGCTTTACTGTTTCAAATAACTAGAGGGAACCTATTCTCTGTCTTTACTTTGTTTTGCTTTTCCCAGAGTGGCCAACTGCTTGGTTTGTATGTCTGGGCACCATCTGAGCTCACATGGTGTATGTCAGCAGGGTGTGTTGTTCTGTCTTGCCTGCAAAGATTGTACCAAGTTCCAGCCTTTCCTAAGACACACTGTAAAGCAGTTGCCCCTGCTCCAGACACGATAGGGTGAAACTGGGCATCATGTTTCTCCCAAAAACCCAATTAATACTTCTAATGGCAAAGTGCTTCTTAATCAAGAAAACAAAGACAGGGGTCCAGCAGGTGAGAGCTCAGAGTCAGGGATGTTTGGTCTAGAATTGGCACTGCTTTGAGCAGGAGGGATGTTTACCCCCTGAACCACTTATAAAAACTGAATGCAAAAAATGTTCCCAGCTCTGGGTCTGGATTCTGTTTCTGGAGAGCTGCCTCTGTATGGTGAAATGGAATGGGTGAACCAGGGTTGTGGTCAAGCCCAGTATCAGGCCAGATGGTTTACGCCCTGGTCGCACAAGTCTTAGGTAGGTGATGCGAGTCCTGAGGCTGTGTATAGCGAGAAGACATGCCTGCATGCTGGTGTCTTGTCTGCCATGCAAGGATATCACAGAAGATTGCACAGGGCTGTTCTCAAAGAGAGGGAAAGTCAGTGCTTCTGTGCTCTGTCTGTTCTTCTGCACTCTCAGCACTCGGCTCTCAGTCAGACCCTGCTGTCCCCCAGGTCCCTTGCACAGCCTCTGCTCATTTGATGCTGGGCCATTTGCTCTCTCCCCGTGCTGATGTGCCTGGCTGCGCTTGGATGCAGGACTTGAACACTCTGTTGGCAGTCTGGATTTCTCGTCTCAGCTGCGGGAGGGCAAGTCTGGCCGTGAGCCTGATCTTCTTATCTAGCCAAACCTGAACTGCATTGGACTTGGAATGTGTCCTAAAATTTATTCACTTGTCAGACTTTCCCTTACAAAGATGAACCCGTGCTGCTCAGGCACTGCCCTGCACTGCAGCTGGGCGAAGCCTGGGGTGGGTGGGAGTCTGATCTACTCTGGTGTCACTGGGGGGACGTAACTCTTAAGGGCATTCCTGACTTGCTTGCTGTGGGAGGGATTGGGCTTAGTGTGTGGTGTGGGTCCTTCTCACCCAGCAACCCTGGTGCTGGCAGCTCCATCCCCACATCTCCACAGTTTCTCTGTCCCCAGCTGTACCTGCCCCTCTCCTCTCACTCTCTATGGCCCCTTTCCTCCAGATGTGTTGGAGCACCAGCACGTTGCCCAGTTGCTACGCCGTTTTTCCTCTGACTGTGCCACGAGCCGGACCATCTCCTTGGATGCCACCCTAGCCCATCACCTGCAGCAGTGCTCCTACCACCTGCGCCTCTTCAGGAGCTGGCTGATCTCAGGGCAGGATGACTTGGAGTGTCTTTACGGTACTGCACGCTGCAGCTGCCTCTGTCCCATGCTCTTGTAGCTGAGCAGGGACCACTGTCTGCTTGAGAGTGCAAAGTATGCTTTGCTTCTAAAAAAAGGAAAGCGTTTCCCTCCCTGAATTCCCAAGGTTTCTGGGCTGCTGCTGCAGCAAGCTGTGTGGGCTGTTGTACCAGCAGTTTTGGAGCCTGAGGCAGGAGCCTTTCCACATGGAGCCTGTGCTCCCTATGTGGCTGTAACTGCTCTTTCAATCTTTGGCAATTGTTTGTTGCCTCCTTCCTTTAGCCAGGGTAAGCCCTTAAGCTCCCTTCAGGGTAGATGCTGAGCTTCTATTGGTGGGATGTCCTGCTGGCAGGATGCTCTGTGCAGGTCTTTGTGAGCTGCCACAGGGTGTCCCCTTAGTAATGGAGGAACCAAAGTGAGTAGTGAGAGTATAGGAAGAAGAGGTTAAGGAGGTGCTGCAGCTGGTCACAAGCCGAGTGAACTTTCTGTGGAAATTTTGGGGAAGTGAGTGCTTGTGGGTGTGTTGTATCTAGAGAGACTGAGTTAAGACAGGGTAGAGCTGAGCTTCTGTGTGGCTGCACTGCATGGCTTCTATCCTGCCTCATAGGGCCTCTCAGCGTGTCCTGTCTCTGGTGGGAAGAGGTAGGCGACTTCAGCATTGAATCCAGATGTTACAAATCAAAGCTTGCTGCTGTTTCTCTGGTGTTTTTCAGCCTCTGTCACAGACGGGAAGTCTGGTGCATGGAGGTCTTGGTGCTTCTCACACAGGCGGAAAGATTGCTAATCCCTGAACGAGGCAGCAATCTGGGGCTGGCTGCTGAGATTTACCTACACCATAGAAGCTGCTCGGAGCATGTGGCTTGCTGAGCTGTGTGGTGTGATGCATGGACCTTCTTTTCCATTCAGACCCACAGGTGGAAGGGGCACATACAGTGCAACCTTCCATGCAGTGAAGCAGCAGGACAGAGCATTTTCAGAGCCTGGAAGATGAGAATTTTTTCTTATTCAGTCTGTTTTTCCTTGATATGGCCCTTTTTGTCAAGCAGGCAGTTTGGAGACAGTTGCTTTTCACACGTAATTAGGACAATTCCTTGGTATCTTGGCAACAAGTGCTAAAGAGGAGCAGAATTGCTTCAAGGGAAGAGATGCTGGATCACAGCAGACTGCTCCAGAGCCAGGGCTGAGCTTTCCCTGCTGCAAGTCTTGGCCATGTGCGCAAGCTCGGGTGGGGAGAGGAAATGAGCTCAGTGCTTTGGAGCTGAAAATGAAATGAGCTCAGTGCTGCAGGCTGCTGGAAGGTGCATCCTGCCCCAACACAGCTAAACACAGGCATGAGGTGCTACTTACCTAACTCCTTACCAGCGCAGCAGCCCTCCCAGCTGGAAATCAAATAGCCGCCATCGAGTTCGTGCTGTTTTCCCAGTCCGTCAGCAAACCCACAGTTCATGGCTGTGTTTGGGATTCCTGCTGAGGCTCTTCTCAGAGCAGAGATAGTCAACAGCCCAGGTTTCTTCCTTGTGAAAACTGCATTCTTCTGTCCTCTCTTGACTTTCCACTGTACTTCTATCCACACAAAGGAAACATGAATTAGAAGATGGAATCAGTGAGTCAAAAGTATGCAGTTGGCATCCATAGTTGGAAAGATCAACAGTGGAGCCCTGAATGAATGTCTGGGAACCTGTGTGGTCATAGCTGGGAAAAAGAATAGTGTGACGTAAGTTCATGTTGGTAACGAATCACACTGGTACTGAAGCCAAAGGTCAGCTGTGGACAAACAGAGAGCGGCCCTGTGATGATGAGCAGGAAAATAGCAGGTGATGTCCAGTGTAAATAAATATAAATTGCAAAGGGAAATAGTCCCAAACTCTTATATATGAAATAGTGAGCTCTGATCTGACCATCACCACTTGAGACAATGTGGAAAAGGTAGAAATTTGCAAAATTAGAAATCTGGGAAGGATGTCTGTAATAGTGGTCCAAGTGGCCTGAGGGGAGGGGTGAGGATCCACAGTTTTGTGTAGTTCCAGGAGCAAGAAGGCTTCTAATGGAGTGAGTTGAGACACTTCGTACAGAAGTGGTTTTTTTCCACACTCCATACCACAGTACCTGGGATATTGGGAGCTCAACTGAGCTCAAGGGGAGACGAGAATATGGAGGAGACACATGATGTCCAGAGCAATTCTGAGCTGTGGGTCACAGATGTTTGGGGCACATGACTAGACAGTCATATGTGCTGTGACTTCATATACAATATACATGTGGCATGTTGGAGTTTGTCCAAGAAAATAGGGGTGGACTGATCATGCATGTCAAAAAGGAGCCTGGTGAGTGGTTTTGTTTGTGCTGAGACTGGACAAGCGCTTCCTCACTCCAGAAGAGCTGGCATACAGACCTTTGGCACACAGATCTTCCTCTGTGGGCTGCTGTTGGATGTGGGTACAAAATGGATGGAATTCTGTCCAGTTTCTCGTGCCATTGTCCGCATCGCAGACTCCTGCCCTTCAGGTCCGAGGAAAGAGTTTGGGGGAGCATCAGCAGTAGCTGCACAGTCAGCACGGGGTGACTGTCTGTCTGGGATGGTTCCTGTGGCTTGCTTTCACATTTTATTTTTCTTGCCCCTTCCCAAAGGTGTTGATTCTTTGCTAACTGTGTGTGGTGCAGCAGCGGTTGGAGCCTTCACTGGAGACACGTAGGGATTGCGATCTATAGTGGTAGCTGCTGCCTTTGCTGTGCTGTGGTGGCGTGAACCACTGCTGGCCTCTCCCCAGCAGCTCAGCAGATCTAGGGAGGTGTGTGCAGGGAAGTGGGGTCCCATACACAGATGAGAGGGATTCCTTGAACACAGTACTTCTCCACCTTGAAAGAGGAAACTTTGGCCTTTTTACTCTGCTTGCTTGAGAGTGGCGCAGTGGCGCAGTGCCACAGCGCTGCGCAGAGTTGCACAAGCAGGCACCTGGCACTTTGGGGATACAGGTATATCATTTCACATCAGCTGTGTGTCACTGTCTAATGTTTCTTTTAATGCTGGACCTTTGATTTCCTCATCTTACTAGAGGGGAGCCCAAGCACTCAGATCCTCATCGATGCCCCCAGTGTATCTTGTAACAACATTGCTTTGCCCTATCTTGTATTTAAACTTCTTTTTTTCTTTGGAGACCCCAATACCTGAGCCAACTTTGGCCCCTCTCAGACCAGATTCTGTTGTGAAATGACATTAGCCTCACACTGGGCTGTTCCACACAACCATCTCCCATGACTGTTTTAAGTTTTGCCCTCACCCTTTTCCTTTAGTTCTGTCTTTCAGGAGGCCTCTGAGAAGATAAAGAATGTACATTCTTCCTTACTCAGCACTTCCACTCTCAGGACGTCTCAGCAACAGACAGAAGAATGTGGTCTTTTTCTTGTGTCTTATATTTCTTCATCCTAGCTGAGGATTTGTTATCCTTCCTGTCTCAAATTATGTTTGTAGGCCCTTTGTGGCATAGGCAACCTCATGAACTCTCTGCAGGATTCTTTATTTCCACCAACTCGTATTTATTGCAGTGAACACCTTCACTGGCTCATGCTCCTTGCCTCTTGCAGAACTGGGTTAGGTGAGGGTGTTGGAGGATAACCTGTCCTGGACGTGACTGAAACAACTGTCTGCACTGCACAAACAGGCGCTCCAGGACTTTTCCTGAGGCGCTGCCAAGCTGCAGGGGTCAGTTTTATCCTGTCAGTGTGCTGGGCAGACATCCTGCCACAGATTGCATCACAAACTGTCTTACTTTTTGCATTTCAAAGTATTTTTCCTTCTCTGTAGAAACAAACCCAATTCCTTTCCAGAGTCTCTTTGATATCCTTGGAGGAGGCTGGGGCGTGTCACAGAATGTGAAGCCCAACCCTGAGGAGTTGAGAGGCCATTAAACTTGAGAGGTGTAGAGCAGGAGGCAGACTCATTCCATATACCCAGGGACTCATATGTTTCTTCCTTGCTCCTCTGACAGTTCAGGTTGGCTTGGTTCCACAAGGTATTTCCAGGAAGCTGGGGTGAAGAGGAAGATACTTTGCTATGATACACTGCAGGCTTGAGCAGCAAAGGATTTATTCTGAATGGTTGTGATGCAGCTTAGCTCTGAGCAAGTGTCTATTACATGCTGAGATGCCTATTTCTGCTCATTCTGGGTTTGCTGGCAGTGAAGTCTAGTTAAGGGGACAAATAATTCAAATCATTACCCAGCCCTTCCTTTGGACACAGCCTGTCAGGGGTGCACAGGGGACTGCAGTGACAGGGAGGTTCTGTGGCTCCTTGTGGCTGCTGCAGTGTATGCTCCCTGCTGTGAGGGCTGTGCCAGGCAGGGGCTCAGCAGCAGTGGGACCTCTTTAATGGAAATTCTGTTGGCACCACTTAGATTCTGTTTGGCTTCCGTAAGTGGGGGCACCGTGCCAAGCTCTGTGCCAAGTTCTCCATCATGGCTGTGTATTTTAAGTGTCCCAGGCTCAGCAGCAAAAATGGCAACTGCCAGATACTTTTCCTCCTCTCCCCTCCATGTGTACCCAGGTGTTTGCGTTTGGATCTGTTATTGCATGGGATTGCTTTGTGGTGATTTTCTTGGGCTAGAAGAGATGACTTGAGGCCTGAGCGTGCCTGTTGTTTGATTCCCAGAGTGCCCAGCTCCTTCAGCCATGAGTGCTCCTGCATGGATTTACCCTGCTGTTTCCTCTATTCATTTTCTGGTTGGGTCTCTTTCCAGGTTTTGAAGGCTGTTCCATGGTTCCCACCATTTATCCCCTGGAGACCCTGCACAACTCCCTCTCTTTGCGGCAGGTCAACGAGTTCCTGACAGCCGTGTGCAGGAGTTGCAGCGAATCGCATGTCCAGTCCACCGCAGGTACTAGTGAGGTGGGCTTGTCTCTGGCAAGGCAAGGAGCACTCCTGGTCTTTTACATTCTTGGGACAGATCAGCCTGACAGGACTGGACATAAGTGCAGTCCCTGGAGCCTGTCCCAGAGTGTTCTAGCCCAGGAATGAGCCATGTGACCCTGCTCAGAGCCATCCTAGGCCACTTACTTGACAAGTAATCAGTCAGGTCTGTCTGTAGCTGATGAGCATGGTGATGTGGATACAAACTCCAGCTTCGGAAATCTTAGCCTCAGATTCCCAGGACCTGATGGGCAGGCATGGCTCTGAATTGGCACTGGTCTTCAGCTTTTCCCAGCGCGCCTGCTCATGACTGCTGGGCTATGAGCCATTCCTTTATGTCCGTTGGAATATTACTGATCTGTGTATTTTTTTTCTTGAAGCTTTGTTTGATTCAATGATTGGCAGCCAGATACCAGGAGACCCCTTTATGTCCCAGCGGATCCTGTCATCATCGTCCTTGCCATTGCGCCAGCGTTCGGATAAGCCCCCTTGGTGTGAGTGTGCTCCCTTCTCGGCCAGGGGAGAATGTGGTGGGGAGGGAGGGAAGTTTGTGAAGTCAGCAAGGTCAGGAAACCAGTCTGGCTGAAAACAGTTGTTTAATTCTCCTCCTTTATTGGATTAGATACAGCCTAGATATTTCTCTAGTTTTGCTCATTGTGCAATATAAGACAAGAATAAGCATTACTAGAGAATCAATATTTCTTTCTCTAGTGTTGACTCTCACTCAACACTCAGGGATTGTGTGTGTCAGGAACCAGGAGGAGCAAACTGAAGATGCGATTATTCCATAATAGTAAAGGAATGAAAGAAATTGGTTTTCATTTTGAAGCCAAACATCACACGTCACATTTTGTGCTGTGACAACAGAATTCACTCTTGGCTGTATGCCAACGTAGCACTGGATTACAGGCTGGAATTGTGCTCTGTGTGCTTGGGTTTTCATCAGCTGAACTGCCAGAAATGCCCAAGACCAGCTGCGAGCCCCTGACAGGCCACATGGCATGTAGACAGCCCTCAGGTCTTGGTTATAGAACTGTGGGACTGTGACAGTTTGGGTGGGGAAATACCAGCTACATGTTTTAAGATTTTTCTTCCTCTTTGCAGACAGCAGTGGCCCCTCCAGTACTGTCTCCAGTGCAGGCCCGTCCTCCCCAACTTCTGTGGACAACTGTGCTCGTTTCAGCTTCACTGAGAAACTTTCCGTCAGCCCCCCAAAAAGTGAGAAGCAACTAACTAGCCGGTCCCCTGAGCAGGAAGAGAGCCAGGCTCCAGGCAGAGGGCTTGACGTGGAGAGGGGCTTGATTGGGCTTTCGGTAGCAGAGCCAAGTGCCCCAGAGACCCTGATCTGGAATAAGGGCCCAGAGCCAGGCAGGATCCTGGAGCTGTGCAAGAAGGAGCTGGCAGGGGAGGATGCTAACCCAGAAGAGAAGAGCATGGGGGAGCTGGATGAAGAAAAATCATATGGCGAAATGTTAGAGCCAAGTAACATAGGAAACCCAAAGCGTGGTGAAGGGTTTGACTTGAGGCTGGCTGGGGAGAGAGCAAAGCCAGGTGAGGGGTCTATCAGGGGAATGACTGGCCTGGATCAGTCTGGGCTGTCCAAGGAGATCCTGGTGCCCTGTGAAGAGGAGGTGCTGGGAGAGGTGTTGGACCCAGAGCACACAGGGAAGGAGCTGCTGGGGGACAGTGCTCTGTCAGACCAGCTTCTCTCTGGTCACCTGTGCCAGGTGCAGCCACTGCCTCCTGAGAAAAATGTGGAGGAACTGCAGCTGCTGTGTCAGAAGGATCAGCAAAATTAGTGGCTAACTGGACAGCACACTGCAAGCACTTCTAGCCTGAAAGCAGCCCAGCTTCCTGCATGGCACCTCACGCAGCTGGCGGTCCGTAGCAAAGAAGAAGCCACGTTCCAGGGCCACAGGACTCTGGTGTGGAAGAGACTACTTTGCTCCTCCACAAGCCAGGTCTTTGCCATTCAGCAAGAATGTTTGCCTTGTTAAATGAACAACAATGCAGTCTTGGTACTGGCATGGCACCTCCATGGAGCAGGGACATGGTGCTGCACTGGTGTCCTGAGGGCTTTGTGCTCACTGGGACAGCAGCATTAGAGGACTGGTACAGCCAAGGCTTTTAGGGTGGTAAGTCCAGAGGGGACAGATCCTCCCTTGTGACTTTTTGGCCCACAGCCTTCAGAGAAAGGCATTCTGGGCCCAAATTAATTGGATCCGTCACAACCACCAACCTCCTCTCTGTTCCTTCCTTCTTCCTCTCTCAATTCCCACTGCTGGCCACCAAAATCAGGTTCAGAGAGTCCATGGCAGGAAGGGCAGCAGAAGCATTCTCAATGAGTGTGGAAAAGAAGGGTAGTGCGGGCATCAGGTTTGACTGCCACTTGGCAAGGAAACATCCCTTGGGTGTGGGCTTGGATGTTTCCCTGCTGGGCTGGGGCAGGCAGGAGCCTGGGGATCCAGCCTGAGAGAGGTGTGCAGGGAGGACACACACAGTTTTTTCTCTCATCCCCAAGGGACAGGCAGGGTACAGCTCTGCAGTCTTGGTGACAGGGATTAAAAGAAACTGCTATTTTAACAATTCAGGACTATTAGAAACCAGTAAGGAGAAATCTTTATTATATTATAAAATGAAAAGTATTTAATGCATATTTATGTAAATGCCTCGTGAGCACAAGCCTGAGGGCAAGATTGATACGGGTGTCCCTGCCGCATCTTGAGTGCCGGCCAGGGCTGTGCTTCCTACTCCTCCTGTATTTATGGACAAGTCTGTGTGTCCGTCCGTAGCTAGGAACTGTGTTTTTGTGAAGCTGTGCCCAAAGATCTCTATGCTGTGTTGTGACAATGTGTGTTCACAGTAAATCTATGCTGTGGGTCCAGTGTCTCTCTGTCTCTGATGCTGACCTGGCATGTGTGTATGTGCCAAAGCTTGCAGGTGCCTGGAACAGTAAGCCCTGCTCACACTCTGTTGTCCTGGAAGAGCAGCTGTAGCTGGAGTCAGACCTGGAGTAAGTCCACAGGCTCCAGGCCCAGAAAAAACCTCTTTTTTCCTATATGAGAGAACTGGTCATACTGGGGAAGAGCTTCTGGCTTCCCAGGTCTCAGGGGGATTGGTGGTAGAATGAAGACACTGGGATGGTGTGTTCAGCTCCTTTCACTTGCTCCACACCTTCCCGTCACTTCAAGCACATCCTGGGTGTCATGTCCTTTTCCTCATGCCCAGTAGTCTCAAGCTGCCAGTTTGGGCATGGAAGAAAGGTCACGTTTACTTGCACTGGGAATGGAGCAGTCATGCAGCTGCCCAGAGTGCAGCACTGGGTGGGGGGCACCCCAGCCCCCCCTCCCAGCAGGCTGTGCCTGCCCTGCACTCTGCTCTCTCTGCATTACAGATCTACGCAAACAGAGACCTTGGCTGTGGGGTTGCAGCCAACCCTGGCCCCAGTGCTGGCTGAGGGACCACAGGTGACTGAGCAGCATGAGATTTCCCCTCGGGCACTGCCCACGGCCCTGGCTGTGCACCCTCGCACAGCCAGTGGCCTGTGGCACCTGCTGCCACCAGCACTGCTCCAGCAGCCAGGTAGGTCCCTGCTGAGCATCAGCCGCATCTCCTGCCAGGACCTGCATGTTTCTGTCAGGGGACAGTGCCTGGGCAGGGTGGTTGCTGTGATGGACCTAACAGCACCTGCTGCTGGGTGTCATTGCTGAGGGGAGCAGGGACCAGGGCCCTGTGGGGTGGGAGCATGGCTCTCAGGTGCTGACCCCTGCAGAGCCTGATGCTTGTCACAGCAGACCTTTGGGAAATGCATTGCAGTCACAGGACCTTGGTTAGCTGGAGTATGGCCAGAGACAATGCTCATTTACCTGAAAAGTAGCCCTGTGTGGAAATAGTTCCTGGTTTATGGTAACAGTTCATGGTTCCTCCCATCACCACCAGGTTTGGCAGCTGCCCTGAGCTCTCCATCAGGCCCTGCACAAGCCGTGGTGTGCTCTGTGGCAACGATGGCCTCTCTCCTGTGGACTGTAGCACAGAACCTGCTTTCTTTTTCCCTGGCATCCACCTGTGCCATTGTTTCCTTGTAAGGCCAGGCAGGCAAGAACAGAATTAACTGGGCATCAGCCTCTCCTGACTGTGTTCCAGCACAGGCAGAGCAGCAGCTGTCCCAGTTTTCTGATGAGTAACTGAAAGAGCTGAAACAAAGTGAGTTCCCTTGTTGGAGGTCAGGTTGGAGTTCTGCAGCGGTGCAAAAGCCCAACTGCTGCAATGGGGTCAGGCGGCGTGGAATCCCTGCCATGCCTGGGCCCAGGTCCCAAGCCAGCAGGTGTGCTGCCTGCCACAGGGCCAGAGACCCTTCCAGCTCAAAGAGTGCCAGCAGCACTGGGCAGAATTGCCATTCCCTAGGAGTGCAGGGACAGGCAGAGGGCTGCAATGGAATGCATGATTCGGGAGCTGTGAGGATTGATGGTGTTGCATGACAGATAGGCCACGCCAGGCTCCTCACTGGATTATCAGGAGCTGCTTTCCCCCCTGCAGCCCTTATCCAGCTGTGCAAGAGTCCCAGATGTTCCCCAGGAGGGACCCACTAGTCACCCTGCTGGGACCAGGGGCGAGGGGTTGGCTGTGCCAGGCAGGCTCTGTGGCCTTATGTGCGTGTCCCTTTCCTGAGTCACAGGAAGGTTTAGCAGCTGCTGGTGAAGGTGGGGTGTTGGTGGAAAAGCTAGGGCTTGCCTAAGATGGGAGGCGTGGGAGGGTGGCACGGCAGCCAGGTCTGTGTGCTCCTGCCTACAGCGTGGGCTCACTGAAAGAACAGTTTGAAACCACTGGAGATGTTCTCGTTCGCAATTAATGTGGCTTTATTATTAATGTGTTGGGCTCCTCTCTTGACAGCAGTTAGTTACAGAATGTTTCACGTGGAAATGGGCAAAAGGACAGAACTCAAGGAAGTAAATTAAAATAGAAATATGATGCTGAAGAAAAGAATCAGGGCTCTGTTCTTAAAACATTTAGCATAGAAGAAGCTAGGAGCACAAGATGCCATTTCAATACAGTTAAGACGTTCACTTTTTTAATTATAGGTTTAAAATAGTATTTTTTACCTATTACATACAGGAAGATTACGCGTTGTTGCCCACATGCAGAAACAAGCAAAAGCAGAGTTTAACTGTTTCTCTCTATAGTGTTGTATTACCTCTGGCTCCAGGTAGGTCCTGCTGGCTCCTGTGGCCTGAGCAGGGTCAGACTCTACAAATCAGCATTTTCGTAAGTCTTTTTCCCCGTAGTTTTTTTAAGATGGAAGGGGGTGGAGGGGAGAGGGAGATAGGGAGTGAGAGAAGCTCAGGGCAGAACAGACTGCGACAAAAACTGAAAAAAAAAGTGGAGCCTTGAGGACAGGGAAGCAAACTGGTGTAGGATAAAGGTAGCCAAGCAGCAGAGCTGCAGAGGGCAGGAGCAGAGCGTGGAGGGCAGCGTTCCTCCTGGAATCCGCCAGTGGCCAAATTCCTGCCCAGAGGATGCAGGCACCTCACAAAGCCTCACTATTACTGCTGCTTAGTCAGAATTGCTTCAAGTTTAAAATTGAGAAAACATTCACGTGTGGGTCTATCTAAAGTTAGTGCATTAGCTTTTACATCTAGCTACACAGAGGGATCCCAGGAGCCAGTGAAGGCCATGCTTGTGCCTCTGGTGTCTGGCATCCTGCAGTTGCCACCATGGCGGGTGAGCCAGGATCTCCCCAAAGCACTGCAGGCAAAGCCCCCTAGTATTCCGGGGAGGGACAGGGGCAGGTGTTTTTAGTGCCTGCAGTTGCCAGAACCAACATTCATGAATGCTGACCCCATCGGGGTACAGAGAATGACATTTATTATGCTGGCAGACACAGTGTGATTCCATGGTTAAAATGAACAGAGCACAGGGCAGGGATTTTCTAAAGCCCTGAGTAAGCTCACATGCTCCTAACAAGGGCCATATCCAAAGGGCTGGCTGTGCCTTGGAGAGGCTGCTGGCCTCAGGCCTTGTCCTACAGCTGCTGGGTTTTAGACACAGCTTTGCAGAGACGTTTTTGCTGCCCACAAGTTTTCTATGGTCTGTAAAGATTGTTTAAATTGCAGCATGTTAATATTTGTACTGAGAAACCTCTGAACTGACACTAAAAGCACATGGTATCATGTTAACATGTATAAATTAAAATATTAAATCAACAGAAAATGCAGCTTAACATTAAAAAAATAAATATATAAATTAAAATGCAAAATAGACCATTTCCCTAGAAACTCCATTTTAGTGCTAGGAGCAGGTTTCTAAGCAGCATTTTCTTCATGTCACCTGCCAGAAAACTAGCACTGAGACTGAAGTATCTCAGGCAAGTGCAACACAGGGTCTGAGGATGCTCACGGTGGAGTCAGCCCTCTGCTCAGGGCCAAGCACAGTGGGTGTCACAGCAGATGGAAGTACTTTGTGCTGTCAACCGCTGCAGCACAGCTTTCCATCTCATTCCTTCTTCCCCAGAGCACAGCCTGCTGCCACTCTCTTTGTCTTACAGAAGAGCTGTCTTTGTGGTAAGACCCTCTGTCATTTCTCTTGGACGTGTCAAAGGCTCGTGGATGCTGCAGGCTTAGTGCACCTGAACACCCCCACTCCCTTCTGGGAGAATGGGTCTCCCATGCTGAAACAGGTCGGTGTGCCAAGGAGGTTCTGGGTGGCTGTTCAGTAGTCACAATGCACTAATGGCACACATTCGTGTTTCTGCCAGGACGTCCAGAGAACAAGGACAGATGCCCAGAGTGATACGTAGGCCAGGGAACAAGCTGCAAGGTGGGCACCACATGGACGAGCAGCACCACACGTGTGCTGCCAACATACCCCTGCCACAGTGTGGAGGAACTGAGAATGACTACACTTGCTAAACTACTTTTTCCCAAGTATTTTGGGAAGGGCCTTCTCTTCCCTCACACCACAAGTTCTGTTTCCCACTTGGGGGGACAACAAAAAGCTTGAACACAACTGTAAGGCTTGGACCCTGGCACACAGGCAGCGAGGAGATGGCTGCTGCGTGCAGAGCTGCCACACTGCAGCGACACTTGCTGGGCACCAGCCTCCCCCAGCATGGCCTGCGTGCTCCTCAGCTGCCTCACCACAGTCCTCCAGAGCCTTTGGTTTAGGGACAGGGAGGTTTCTTGTACATCTTGGGCCAACAGCGGCCAAGGTTTTTTCAGCCCTTCTGCTGTCGAGGGGGCTGCAGTTGTGCGTTTGGATGCTCTTTTTGTGTAACTGTTCAGGCCGCAGCCTCTCTGTGCCTCCTGCCACACAGTTGGTGTACAGGAGTCAGCTGGCTGCTGTGTGTGGCGAAGCTCAAGTTAGCAGGTTAGGAATGTGCTGAACCCTCCCCTCCCACCGCCACGTCCTTCATCCCAGCTCCCTGAGCATAGCAAACAGGTGCTGCAGGATGCCACAGGCAAGCACTTGGGACAGAAATCTGCCAAGCTGGCATGTAGTGGTCGTGCCTACTTGGAGCACAGGTCCCCTTGCTCAAACACCTCATGTACGCTCAGGAGGAGTTATGGAAGAAGGACCTTCACTGTCATGTTACAGTCGGAGGGTTTTGTCTTCCCTCATCTCCCTGGTGCAATTTCTTTGCAAGTTAGATTTCGGCTCTGCCCCCTGCCTCCCATGAACTCTCTGCATGCAGCAGCAGCACTTCAGCCCTCACCAGAAAGGTGAGGTTCATGGCGCTACAGGTTAAATGACAAGGCAGCCAGGAAGAGAGTAGAACAAGCTCTCACAGCAGCAAGGCAGCCAAGATAGTCTACAGAAACTGTACAGGCAGCAGAATAAAGCAGGGAAGGTGAAAGTGCCCCTGGCCTGCAACTGCTCTTGCACAAACTCTTAGCTCAGTCCAGAAAATTACAGAGCCCTGCACTTCTTCCTCATGGCATCCAGTGCTGAGCAAGATGGATACCCGATTGCCTGACAAATGGGAACCATGTAGAGGACTAAACCAGAGAAGAACTGGACTGTGATTAGATGGTGTCTCTCATGTTGCATCGGTGATTGAAGAGTCAATGGATGAACACAAAGTGTGGGAGCTTTAGAATTCAATCTTACAGGCTGGAAAAGATTCGTCCTGCATCACAACAGTGCTGCTGCTTGCCAGTACCATGATGTTTAGCTCCTGCTGTTTCTCATGGGTCTGTTGATACCATTCTCGTGTTACCTCAGTATCGTGTGTTGGGATCAATGTCACCTGGGAAAAGAAAGCAGCAGGGATGATTGAGAACAACTGCGGTGACAAACAATGCCCATAGGAGCTGAGGCTAAAATTTCTTGTCAATTTTGGAACACTGTACCCTTGGTACTGCTTGTTCTATTTAATGTCTTTCAGATGTCAAGTTCTGAGGCAGAGCTTTATTTCATACAGTACCAGCACAATGGGGCTCTGAACTGGCTGCAAACCGGCAGCACTGACACCATAATGATGAGAATGGCTGCAGTGCAGGGGAGAGCATTGTGCTCTGGAGCTCCAGAAACAGCCTCAGAAAGATCCTTCAGTGTGAAAAGGAACAATGCTGGCACTGTCACTGTTAATGGACACTATGTGCCCAATGACTCAGTGTGCAACTCAGCGACCTTGAAATATGAGGCTGCTTCATCTGGAAGAACATATACACCTTATTGTACGTGTCTTCAGGAGTGCCCACCTGGGCAGTCCTGCAAGCCTGGATAAGCAAGAACTATGTTACAGAACATTCTTTTTTAAAAGCTCTATTAGTAAGTTGCTGTCAGAAAAATCTTCAGCAAGCCAGGCTAGCAGCAGATGCCACTGGGTGTGGGACACTGATGAAAATTGTTTGTTTTGGTGGTTGATTTTGCTTGAGGATAGGCTCATGCTGCAGTAGGTAAGGAGGAGTGTATGATCTCTCAAGGCTTCCTCCCCTCAGGAGGATGTGGAAAAGAGGACATATCTGCTACCATTCATACCATTTTGCAGGTGTCCTCCTCCTCCTCGTTAGTACAAGCAATTACTCTGCTGAGACTGCAAAACAGGATATGCCCAGTACCATGTGCTTCCTCTCAGTGTACTCCTTTGGGTGTGTTTGTGATACCCACTTTCTTCTGAGCACTTGTGACATTAAGAGCATGACATATCCCTTTGCATTTCCATGACCTACCTGCAGATTCTCTCCCCACTGAGACTTCCCTTCCAGAAGTGCATCCAGCACTGCACGGCTTGGCTCTCCGTTGGCTGCATCATTCCCACTCACAACATAATAAGATGCTCGAACTCGCTTGAAGAACTCTGGATCTGTGTTCTTCCCACTGCAGTGGTTGGGGATGTAGGCCAAGTCCACGTAGACTGGTGGACCCATAGGCACAGACAAACTGCTCTTAGGACTGTTGGAAGCTTTGGAAAAAAGGAAACAAGAGGCTATCAAAACCCTTCTGCAAGGCACGAACACTCAGGTTAACACAGAAGGACTTGGATTCCAGAAAGACTTTTCCATTGCAGCAATGAAGTTGAGACTTATCCACACTCCGCTGCTCAGAGGTGACCTGGGTGCATTTCTGGGCCAGTGCTGTCACAGGTCTTGGGAGGGAAAGGAAGTTCTGCTATTCTTTGGGGAGGGATTGGAAGGCTTTAGGATCAGAAGCTTTTTTCTGTGGAAGGGAATCAAAAATCTCCATTATTAACTTTTGCAGAGCTGTCATCCCAATTAATATTTAGTCCTAATTTTTGTTAATAACCTACATTTGCTTAAGCGCACACACACACACACCCCCTCCCCCATTCTGATGGCCTTTGTATGCTATCCAAGGGTATTAAAATAGACCTTTCTGGAAGGTCTATCCTGGCTTCCTGCCATCCCTGTGAATTGCTGCTACTCCTAGGACTCTATTGCTCTTTCCTATCAACCTTTTGTACATCTCAACCTTATCACTGCTTATAGCGTTTTATGCCTGATTGGGAAGTCCTGTTCTCTGTTCTACTATGTTTAACTCAGTGCTTTTCTCTGTGTTGGACCTATAGAGATAATGCATGTTTCAGGAAGGATTTCTTACCGGGATTTGTTTTGATGCCATTAACAAGGCTCTTGCCAGGGTTGCTGTGACTACTCCGGGATAACTCATCCTCTGGCATCAGTGCACTGCGTGGTTTGGGCTTTTCTCCTCCATCTCTTTCTTTTTTGGCAGTGACAGATTTTGGAGATTTGTCCAATGACTGTTTCACAGGAGTGGGTGATCGTTTCCCTTTCACATCTAATTTCCGGGCAGGTGAGGAAGATTTGGGTTTGCTCAAAGGCTTCCTCACACCTTTGTTCTTTTCTTTTATGTCTTTCTTGGAAATTTTATCAGTTCTGCTCATGCTTTGCTCATTTAACAACATATCAGGGTCTACCATGCAGACATCAGGGTGAGGAGGGTGGGGATGGGGATCTACCATTGGAACAGGCTGAGGATCATGGCTGGACCTAGAACTGGCATGATGAGCATTCCCCACAGCTTTGTCCACTGGGAGGAAATCAGCATCTTCATCCGAGTCCATGTTGGCATCTGCTGTGATGGATGGACATTCTTCAGTCTCAGGCGGGACATCTGAGTCTGACTGGGAGGTTCCAGAATCACTCACTGACGTTGGAGGGGTTTCCTCCACTGTGGCACTTTGCATGGGACTGCTCCCAGTGTGGGGTGGTCTCCCCTGCACTGAAGGGTGACCCTCCTCCTGTGAAAGGTCACTGTCTTCAGAGAGCTCATGGGGGCTTGGGTTGATGAATGAGGGAGAGAGTTCTCCCTTTCTCTGCTTGTATTCGCATGAGGAAAATTTCTGTCCATAATCAGAACTGCCTCCTAAATGGGTCTCCATGTCATGGGAAGCATCTCCACAGTCCTGTGTTTTTCCACCCCTCTGCACAGCTGGGAAAAAGGGCTGGAAACTGTTTTCAGGGGACATCAGAGAGGAAGGACGGCTTTGCCTCTCTGTTTCCTCTTTGCCTGTGCATGGAGAAAAACTGCTGTCAGAATCGGGACATGTTTTTTCATCTTTTGCCGCTGCTGCATGGTATGTGCTTTGGAAAGCTTGCAGACTGGTGCTCACCTCTGTTGGACCATTGGCTGTGGTTGCATCTTCGTGCTGATGATGAGAAAATGATGTCAACACATCAGGGAGAGATGTCAGTGGCAACGGCTGTTCTGCAAATGGTGCCTTCTGCTCTGGGCTGCTACCACAGGGCTGCTGCTCTTGCTCTGCAGAGAATGGTGTGGGCTCTGAGGTCTGGCACTCTTTTCTGCACGGCAAGGTGTGGTCACCCATGCCACAGGGAACTGGAGACCCGTGTTCTTCAGCAAAGACAAAGTCTTTGGTTTCAGCTGTATGTATTTTCACAGCGTTATCTGGAACCTGTGGAGACACATCCCAAGTACTCCTGGTACCTGCTTCCACTCCTGCACCTGTGTATGTGGAAAGCATATGGGAATAGAAACTTTCTGCTGTAGTCAGTATCACAGGAGTGGTGGCTTCCGATGAAGGTTCCTCTGACAGGCTAGAAGAGTCATCTTTCAGCTGCTGCTGGGTCACAGACTCTTTCTCCACACCTTTGGAGAACACCTTGTCTTCTTCATATGGACTCAGCGGTGAGAATTTAGGAAAAGATGAATCAAGGCTGCTGATTTTCTCAGAAACTTCCAAGTACTCATCTTTGTTTCCCTGGTCTGAGAGCAAAGCACAAGGAGACTCTAAAGAAAGAGAAATATCCCCTAAACAGCTTGCAGAGGTTTGCTTATGTCTGAATGTGCTGGCTGTTTCACTCTTTCCTAGCAGGGAGCTTTCAAATGCAGAAGACCTATCCATCCCTCTGCTCTCTACCCTTGGGCCCTGTTCATATACCTCTGTTTGTTTGCTGGAAGCTGATTTCAGGTATATGGCTTGCTCTTCGCACTCGGAGGCCACCGCTGCGCTTGGATAATCTGCTACCCAGAAATCGGATTCTTTTGTGGATTTTTCAGCAACCTCTCTCTTTTGTGAAGAATCTTGTCTTACATGGCACATTTCTGAAGTTTGCTCATCTCTGTCCATGTCTGGCACGTCACTGTAGCCAGCAACATATGTCTCCACAACAGCAGCTGATGCAGTTGTCCTGCTTCCATATTCCTCTTGCCAGCCTGCACCAGAGGGAGAAGAGGCAGCGGAGCTGGGTGAAAGGGGCTCCTGACACTTGCTCTGCAGGAAGGGGTCTGAGACAGGGAACTTGCTGATGGCTGAGATGTGTGCATAGACGGTGCCTGCAGCTTCAGCAGGGCTGTGCAGTTTAGACTCCTTTTCAGACTTCTCCTTAGCACCTTTTTCTAGCTCTGAGTCACTTGCAGTTTCTTCCCCTCGACCTGCTTTCTCATAGTATGTATCTTTGGGATTTGGGATTTCACATTTCAGGGACAAAGATACCTGCTCCTGGCTAGACAAAATTATGTTCTCATCTGGACAACCAGCATCAATATAGGTGGATGATTTTCCTTGATAAAAGGTGTCAGTTGTGACTGTGGGAGAAGCAAATGCTGCGCTCGCGGATGAGGGGTGCAGTGCAGACTCTAGTTCTCCTGGCAAAGCAGAAGACACATTCAGTTTTTCCTGTCCTTCTGATGTCCTAGGCTTCCCTGTTTCAGACAAGGGCAAATATCTTTCACAGAGGTCTCTATAGTTAAAGACTGAATCTGCTTTATCTTTAGGGGATGCTGGAGATGACAACTCCTTCTCAGCAGAGGTATAAAGGCAGGACTCTTCTTCCTTTGCAGATACATGAAAATTTTGACCTTTTTGAGAATTCAGTGCTGTCACTGGCATCTTGTCAGTGTGACCTGGGCTGTGTGCACCCATGGCTGTGAAGGGGGAGGGTCCCACTCCAGACACAATTATCTTCTCATAGATGTCAGCATACTTGAAACTTCTTTCATCGGGGTAGGGAGTTGGTTCTCTTTCTTCTGGCTCTTGTCTTGTGGAACTGTCATCATCCCTCTGTGTGCAGACCTGTTCCTCATAGGAATAAGGCCCAGGGGAGCTCCTGGAATAGGTCTCTGGAGGATACACCTCTTGGATGGTAGCACCCACAGCCCCAGCACAGCACACAGCATCACTGCTTTTTTGACATGGGCCTTGTCCTGGAGGGGAGTGTGCACACTGCCCTGACAGCTCAGCACTCCCTTCTGTGGACTCTGCAATATATTCTGCTGGTCTCGTAGATTGCAACAGAGTAGATGCTGCTGCTGTCTGCTCTTTTCTTCCTGTAGAGTCATACAGACCCTCAGTGGATTTGCAGTCATCCTCTTGCCTGCTATCTGACTTGCATTTGCAATCTATTTCCTGATACAAATCACTGATGTCTGATTTCTTCTCAGCCGTCTTCGATGGTACATCCTCCCACAAAGATGGCTTGCACTGATCTAACTTGCAGGGCCTCTCTGCTCCTGGTGGTGCCTCAATCTCCTTTCCCACTGCAGACAGGGGAGTTATTGTCGGAACTTGGTCTAGTGACTTTGCACAGATATCTAGGGCAGCTTTCTCCTCATCATCTAAGCAGGAGCAATCTTGTTTAGAGGTTAACAACAATTCTTGCCTTTTTTTGTTTCCAGTTAATGCTTTGGCCTGATTTTCCTCACCAGGGACATTCTGAGGAGACAGAGGAGAACCTTCCCTTTGTGTTCTTTCTGGGACAGTGATGTCAGCAGGAAGCACATCCACTTTCTTTGTTTCTGACGTAGGTTTGGCACTCTTCTGTGCATCTTCTTTGTAATCAAATGACTCCATCTTTAAACATTCAGTTTCTGCTTGCAGTAGCATGGGTTTGTCTTCAGCATGGTGAAGTTCCTCATCCTCCTCACTGCTTAACTGCCCTCCTCTCCCACTGTCTCTGCCTTCCTGAAGATACCCAAAGGCAGAATCCCATGCTTCCCTTTCTGGTCCGCTCCAGCTATGGCTGCCAGGCACTTCAGGAGACAGGTTCTCCTCCTCTCCCATTTTAGGAAGGGATTTTGTTTCAAATTCTGGTACCTCATCCAAGAATGTACTCTCCCTCTCTTTGTCGTATCTCTGCCGCCTTCCCTGAACAGGGACCTCTTCTACTTCTTCTGGAAACCACACTTTCTTCTCATAACTTAAATCTTTCATGCAAAACTTTTCCATTTCTGGAGATTTTTTTTCTTGAGCTTCCTTGAACCTGCAAGTAGTAGAAATGTGTGAAGATGTTTTATCTTCACTTGGGCTAGACTCTGTAAAATGGAAGCCCTTTGCATCTGGAGATACTTCCTGAGAGTCGAAGCCTGCAGTTCTTCCCCTTAACAGGCCCTTTTCTGATGCAGAAAATAAACTGCTGTCATCTGGAGACATTTCTTCAGTTGAAGAATCTCTAGGTGATGTGTCTTTAACTGAACTACTTTCTGAGCAAGGAAAAGATTTTGATGCTTCTTTCAGTTGTTTGGCAGAAATTTCCAGTGATTCTTCGTATGTAGCTGGGGTCTGGTCTGTGAAACTCATGGATTTCACAGCTTCCAAAGGGAATTTGTCAGTGCAGTTGGACATAGTTTTTTCTTTTGCAGATACCTCTTCTGTGAAACTAAGAGTTTTGATGTCTTCTGGAGAAATTCCTTTAATAAAAACATCTGAAGAGATTTTCCTGCTGGAACTCTCAGTGAGAGAAATGGATTTGGTCTCTTCTGGGGAAATGTCTTCAATGGAAACATGAGAAGATTTCTCTTCTTCTGAGGTGTCTCCTGTGAAATACAGCAGTTTTCCTTCTTCAGCAGTAACTCTCTTAGCAAGATCTGAGGATTTTTCTTTACCAATCCTTTCTTCAGTAAAAGAAGGTGATTTGATGCCATCTGGTGAAAATTGCAAAGATTTGTCATTTTTAGATTTGCTTTGGCTTGTGAACTGTGGAAGATCCACATTTCCTAGAGAAGTTCCTGTGGCTGCAAAGGGCTCAAAGGACAAGTGTGTTGAAAATCCCATTAAACTTTCTGTCATGGTTTTAGTTCCTCGCTCTTTTTCTGGTTTTGTGCTGGGACGCTCCTCGTCCTCCCCAAGCACCACCGTGTCCTGCTTGTGGTAAGAAAGCCAGGGCAGCTCCTCCCTCCTCACCGGTTCTTCCTGTACCGCCTCCTCAGGAGACACTGGAACATCGCTGCTCAAAACCAGTTCATGCTGCACAGGTCCAGGCCCTTCTCTTTCATGTCTAGATTTAGCCACAGATGCCTCATCTTCTCTGAGAGGCTCACCCTTGGCTCCCTTCAACACAACAGAAGTTTGGCCTTCCAGTTTCTTGGCAGCAGCATCCGTTTGTTTTTCAAATAGATCTGAATCTACTGTTTCCAGCTTTTCCTCCACTGGAGACTGATGGAAGGGCGTGTGCCCTGCACTGGTGGGGCCAGATGGAGTGGGAGAGGCCATTTTGACTGTGCTGTCATCAGGACTCATGCATCGTTCTTCAGCCTCTGCAGAGTCAGCCTGGGAAAATGGTGCTTCTTCAGTGGATAAAGGCATCACCTGTGTGGGAACACTGATTATCACATTATCAGGGCATCCTTGAGGAGCAAACATGGGGGCAGTGTAATGCCCTCTGAGTTTCTCAGGCATCTCAATATTTGGAGTCCCATCTTCTTCATCTTCTTCATCTTCTCCCTCCTCATGAAGGTCCTTTTTTTGAGTTTCTAGTTTCCTCTCTCCTTCTGCTAATGCATGGAAATCTTCAGGGGGTGGAGATTTAAAGCATTTGTCTTCCTCCAAGGATGATGTGGGAGAAATAGTGCCAGCAGAGGGAACGTAGTCAAGACCTTGGGTCGCTTCAGTCCGAGAGGAGGGCATACTGTTTCCTGTGTCCAGAAGTAAAGAGCTTTTCCCAGTCTCTTCTGTTTGTGGTGCTGTTATGGATGCAGCAGATTGATCCTCTGCTACTGATGTTGCAAAAGATGAAAGCTTGTCACATTCAGTAATGGAGGTAGCAGAAGATATGTGTTCCTCCTCAGCTAGAGGTGCTGCCACAATGTTTGTAGGATAGGCTAGGATTTCAGACTCCTGGCCAGCATAGCCCTTGGCTGAAAGGTCAGCAGGAGGCATGGCCTGTATTCCATGTACTGCTTCAAAAGAGCCTGGATGGTCAGGAACAGAAATATTATACGCATTGACATCATACTTTAAGTGTGGGATCCTCTCTTCCTGTTCATCATGTATTTCTTCATCAGAAATGGTCTGCTCTGTTTCTGAGTAGCCAGGGATAGTTTCATCTTGGATATAGGAAACATGTTCTGCTGTTGCTCCTGGTGGGACTGGCAGGCTGCTCAGATACGACTCTTCTTTTGTTATGTCCTTTCCAAGTAACTTGGTTTTCTCATCCATGAAACTAAATTCTCTTTCCTTCTCTGTAATAGTAAAAAGTTTGTCCTCCCTATCATCCTGATTCAGCCCATAGAAGTCTCTATTCTTCTCCACGTTCTCCTCTGCCTTCATGTGCTGTTCTTCCTTTTCTTCCAGTTCTGCCTTTTCTATCACATCTTCTCTCTTTTCCTTCTCATACTCTTCCTGTGCCTCTGTCCCCTCAATATACTTTCCACAAGTTTCTGCTTCCCTCTGTTTTCTGTCCAAAGAGATTTTCTCCTCTTCCTCCTTTTCTTCCTCTCTGAAGACTGGTGGCCGAGCACTCTTTGCCAAGAAGTCTGTATGTGATGGCAGGTGTTCTTTGTCAGGAAACACCTGAATGTCCTTGCCCTGCTCAGTTTTTCCCTCCCAGTATCTTATGTCATGGTTTTCATCTATTGTTTTTCTTTCATCCTCTGTTTTTTCAGCAGGACCTCCCCTCAGCTCCTGCTGATGGACTGCGATTTCCTCTGCTGATGATTCTTTTTCCATATCAGTAGTAGTTACTCCCTGATCAGGAGTCTTTCTTTTTAAAATCAGATCCACTTCAAGGCAACTCTGACCAGTCATATCAACAGAGTCTTTCATCTCTGCTTCAGGTGCTCTCATAATCTTATCACTAACCTCCGTATCAGACAGTTCTTGAGTCAACTGCAAGGCCCCTTTCTCCTCATGCTTCAGTTCCTCAAAGTCCTTTGTAAGATCTTCTGGTGAAGACAGGACTAACCTCTGTTCCACTATGGCTGTCTCTCCTAGATCCACTTGTACAGGTGCCTTCTCCACTGGTAATGCCTTGAGGTCAGCAGGTACCTTTTCAGATTCTTTTTCAGGTTTTGCTTTGATTTTCTCAGTTTTGAGCCTGCCTGGAAGTTTTGCCTTGTACAATGTTTTTCTTACTTCTGGGGTAAACGGTTTCAAGTCTGGTTTAGAAATTTTTTTGAGCTCTGGTTTGTTTTCTTTCTTTTTATCATCTTTCTTTGATTCTTTTTTGTCATCTTTCTTTACATCGTCTTTTTTTAAGTCCTTTTTCTCCTTCTTAATCTCTTTCTTTTCTTTGTCTTTCTTCTCCTCTAATTTGGATACTTTCTCTTTGAGATGCTTTTTTCCAACCTTGTCTTTTGCCAGTTTTCTTTTCTCAGCTTTGAGAGCATCACTTGTTTCTGTCTTTATCTTTTCATGTTTAACAGGTTTCTCAGGAACTTTCTCTGTGTGTTCTTTAACCTTTTTCTCAATTTTAGCATCCTTTACAACTTCTGGTTTTACTTCCTTAATCCCCTCCTCAACTGCTTCTTCCTTCTTGACTTGCTTTGTCACAGATGGCTTTGGGGAAGACTTAAGACTCTCTTTACTGTCAGTTCTTTGTTTAATTTTGGTCTGCTTCAGCATGGGTGGAGGTATTCCAGAAGTGATATCTTTCTGAGTAGCCACTGGGTACCTCAGAAAATCCAGGTGCTTGAGTTTCTCAAGGCCTTCCAGTATCTTATTTTGAGGAGCATTTCCAGGAAACAAAACCCTTACAATTTTCTCTGTTGGGCTGGCTGGAAGCCATACCACTAGGGCTGTAATAGATGTGAGATAGGGAACAGAAATTTCACCTTCTTTCCCACTTGCAAGAATGATGCCAGTCTTTGCTTTACTATTGCCAGCCCATTTCTGCATTAGAAACTGCATTTCTTTACTGTCCTTGACAGGGTTCAGTATATACATGTCCAGCTTACCCACTCCCATTTTGTGGAAGAGCGTGATGGGCTCAATGGTGCTGCTCACCACCCTGTAGAGAGGCTCTGATTTAATGCCCAGTCTGTTGAGATACTGCAGGGTCATACATGCTTCTTCAATGCTCCTCTTTACTTTCATGGAGGCTTCAGGCATCCTCAGCTTTTCAGGAACATTAAAAAAAACCACCCCTAGCTCAGGAGAAATTAAGTTCTTCATCCAGTCACTGTAGTTGGTAGAGCCCTGGGATTGTTCCTCCTCTTGCTCAGCAACTTTCCTCTGCAGCAGCCCATTGATGCCAGGCAGGTTGTCTGCACCAATGTGGGTGAGCAGGATTGAGTCAATCCTATCCAGGTGCCTTACCAGCTTCCAGAAGCAGGATTTCCTCTCAGAGCCACCATCCACAAGGATGTTAAACCCATTGACAGCAAAGAGAGCAGAATCGCCTCTTCCCCCAGGAAATATGTAGCAGCAGGGCTTAGAAAGCTTCAGAAAACCCCCTGAGGTGGGTGGCTCCAGGAGATCAAATGGAGATGGCACGTCAACTGTCTCAGAGACATATTCTGCAAATTCAGACACCCCGTCCATTTCTGGCAGAACTGGATCAGGATTCAGATTCAGATTAATAATGTCCTGAAATCGAGGATGCCCAAGGTTGCTCCAGGCTCCTTCTCCCGGGCACAACACAGTAAGAGAGGCCTTGGTATCTGAATCAGTGTTGCTGAGAATCTGGGTGACCTAATGAGATAAGCACAGACAAATAAAGGTCAAATAGAGCTCTGAGACCTATACTGCACTTTAAAAAAAAAAGAAAAAGCTAGTTATTGCGCAAATATTGAAGATACCATGAACACTTTATCCATGGGAAACATTCAGGGTAGATGAAATAGTCTGAAAGCCCATGGAAAATCAATGCATAGAGCCATACTCTCTTTCAAAATTCTTAATGTTGATGGGCTGTTACAGTTTCTGACTGCTGGGCGTGTATTGTGACAAGATCTCAGGAAAGCAAATAAAAACAGGAAGCACTGTGTCCTCTTTCCTTATTTCTTCTTGTTACTTTCCTTACTTCCTCTTGTTAAATCTGGGATATCAGTCCCTGGCTTGGGCTCAAAAGTAGCAGGTTGGGGGTGGTTTTTTGTGATCTGTGAATTCTAACCCTGGGAAAACCTTCCTAATGCTGAGCATCATTGTCTGAACTCAGCCTCACTCACTGAGCTAGTCAACCACCACAGAGTATTTTGTGCAGTACTAGTGACATAAGACTTCCTTTTTTATTTAGGTTAATTTTCTTTCCTGGGACCTATTTTGAAAGTCACGACTCCATCTTTGCTACACATACAGGGTTGGGGACATGCCATGTGATTAACAAGTAGAATAAGGTCCATATAATTTCCAAGGCTCCTTACAGCTATGCTGAACATATATCGACCAAAGAAGTATTGCATCTCGACTTCCTAGGTATCCGAAATGAGATTTGCATACTTCTTGACACTGTATTCTTTTGCTTAGACAGCCCTAAGTGGCTAGTTTCTGTCCATTTAAATGGATACCAGAGATAAATCAGAACAATCAGCTTTAAATAAATGAAGCATATTTGCTGATGTAATTACAGCAATAATAATATCAATTGTTGAAGTATCATTCAGCCATTCCTGCAGCAAGTATATGTTCAATCAGACAGAGACATTCCAAACAACACGATCAGTGGAAACAGAGCTTCTCAAAAATCAGAGTAGCATATCTGTATCGGCAAGGAGCGCCAACAATGTGAAGTCTCTCAGAAAAGTCATCCTATATCTAGCTGAGATAATCAGCACTGGAGCAGAGGTTCAGAGATACCCTGTAAGGTTTTCCAAGCCTCACTGGACAAATCCCTGACCAAACTTGACTAAATTCAGTGCTTACTCTGCTCTATGCACGATGTTGGACTACAGACCTCTCATGTGCCCTTCCAAACTGAATGATGCAACAATTCTGCAATTAAATAGTGACATTTGTACTTATGCCATCATCATGTAGTTACTAAGTCAGCATTTATTCAATCCCTCATCATCTAATGAACATTCTGAACCTTGTGAATTTGCTTGGTGGACTGACCGTGACGTGAAGAGAAATACCCACATTTTCTAGGGTGATGATGGCCTCTCTTGGCTGTTTTTGGAAACTGTCCACAGTTATGTTAAGACCCACTTTAAGAAATTTTGAGTGTTTGCCCCCCTGCAGAGACAGTCTGGAAGGTTATTTCAAGCTGAACACTTAAAGGAATCACCCATGCCTGCACCTTGGAAAATTTAAGACAGAGGGTTAAAGCAAGATTCCCAAGACAGTAACATGAATTATTTATGGTGTGCCATTTTTTGCTGGATTTCAAACCTATCTGTCTACAAATCTGTCACCTGAAGGAGGGCGCAGGCTGCATTGCTCTACCGTGCACTCTGAACAGGAGGGGATGTGCTGGATTACAGCTCACACTCACCTCCGGCTCTGAAAGTATCTCGGCAAACTTCTGGTAAGTGAAAGTCCCCGTCTGCAGGACCAAGTCTCCTTCCTGGTCTGAGCTCTGACCACAGAGGATCAGTAGTTTGTGAGCTGATGAATCACACACAAGTGAGCGGACCTGTAACCATGAGACGGAGGGCTGCCATTAGAAGTTACCTGTACTCCACACCAGCACCCAGAATCCCAATCCCATGGACAGGTGATAACTCCCATGTTATTCACAAGTAGCCAAACCCTATGTTTTCTACATAAGAAAGTTGCTCATTGAAGAGGGAAGACACTGCTACTGTCTGCCTGACACAGTTCCATGTCACATCAGAGTTACTGTGTATATCCTGGCAAGACCAGAACACCTGGCCTTTTCACCACACCTTGCAGCAGACTGACAGCAGACACCTGGCCTTTTCACCACACCTTGCAGCAGACTGACAGCAGGTTTGCACTCTCCAGAAGGTGCAAAGTGTAATGATCATGACCTCCATGTCAAGCAAGAGCAGGAGAGCTGATGTGGAGAGAACATCGGCACATCCGGTCCTTACCTCAGACACAATGCTGTCCACATTAGGATTTACCAGGATCACCGTATCCAGGGTGTCACTCCGGTGATGGAGGGTTCTTTGGCCTGGGGAAAGAAAAGGGATTAGACAGGATGAGGGAAGCTGATGAGACAGCATCCAGCTACTGATGTTTTAGCCTCAAAAATTCCACTTCAGCCTGGGTTTGATTGCAAGGCTTCAATTTGCATTCAAGACCCAGTTTGATACCAAAGTATCATAAAATAGAGCAAACTCTTTTCAACAATCTTCTGGATCAGGATGCTCAGCTCCAACATATTCTGAAGTCCACAGAGCCAGGCACTTCGAGCTGCCTGCCTGTGCCAGATGGCTGTGTCTGTAAACACTGGTGCAGACAAATTATCCCCTTCCAGACAGAAGTGCCTTGCCTCGTCGCAGCTACCACAGAGAAGCGTCTCTGGCATTGTCCAAACCCTAGCCATCACAGGGCTCTGTGAGCCAGTCAGTGGGTGCCAACTCAGCTTTCACTGGAGTGATGCAGCACTGGTAGGTAACAAGTCTCCACTCATTTGTAACAGTTTTTTTCTTTAACAAAGCATTTTGCTTTAATCCAAATGTGCACTCCTAAGATGCTGCTATAGGAAGTACCTAGACAACAAGAATTCTCATTCTTCTGTCAGAGGCACAAATAGGAACCAAGACAGGACTCTGCTCTCTCTATATACTTAGGGGAAAAAAAAGAAGAAGCCAAAGAGCAAGCAAGATCCTGGGAATGCAAAAAAGCAACTTGTGTGCTCACCTTGGCATGGGCATTGTACAGATATTTGGCAAAATGCTACCATAATTCCAGGGCCCTATTAATTTATGAGACGGAAGGGTAGTGAGTGTCTGCCACGCTGACGGCCAGGACCAGAGCCACTGCTGCATGCCCACATCAGGCAGCTCTGGGATGCAGGACAACACACGGCACCCTCCTGCAGCACTTCCCTGGTCACTGCAGGCAGCGCAGAACCTTTTTTGATTACAGTCTTTGCAAATCCCTACCTCTGGACATTACATCCACTCAACAAGCCAGTCACTTAGAACTTAATTGCTGGAATGTAAAATTTATAGGGTTTAAGACTTTCACAGGTTTTAATCCCTCATATAGATTGGAGGTCTATAAGATCTTCACTGAAAATGAACACTTATTTTTATTTCGCGTCTTTTAGACAACTGTTGCTCACTGACAATGTTGTTCTTTCCACTCTCCACAACCTCCCATTGGCTCTTTCTAGGCAGATCTCAGTCCTTCTAAAATAGCTTTGTCAATGAAGAGGGAGGGAGGGAGGGAGGAAGGCAGGAAGGCAGGAAGGAAGGAAGGTCAATACTCAGCATAGCTTTAAATCAAACTCAAACTCACTTTGCTGGAATGTTTTACTAGCAATGAACCAGACAGGTAAGCCCAGAAGGTAGCTTTCAGCCCAAAGTGAGCTAAGCTCTCAGCAGAACTATTTGTACTCGGCATCTCTAGCTGCTTTCTGAACTTGTCTTCTTTCAGTTTGGCTAAAAATGGTCCCTCCAGACTAAAACCAAACCATCACTGTGCGAAATGCACCGGGCTCAATGGCATTTCTGCCACTTGACGTGGAATAGGTATATGGCTGGAGACACTGGGAAGCAAGTCTCTGTGCACAGAAGGGATGCTGCAAGTGAGCCATGGGGAGCAGCATAGGAGGGTGGGAGGAGGCACAGGTGAGGAGGGCCCAGGAGGTGTTCTGGGGCAATCTGTGCAGCCAGAAGAAACAAAACCCCACTCATCCTTGAGGCAATGGTAATCGTGAAGGCATTGCTGATGCCTCGGCATTGCTGAGGTCCCAGAAGTGCTCACAAGGAGCACCCTGGTTCCTCACGGATCCATCATGCAGCATTCACACAACTCCCCCACGCCAGGACCTCCAGTCCTGCTGCCTTGGGGCATCCAGAACAGAAGTGATCTGCCCCCAATGTTCGACATTACTACTGGGACAAAGTGACATCCACACCATTCCCCAGGTTCAGCCTCTGCCACCTTGGTGCTTGCACACCCCACACATCATTTTAGCAGTGGTTGCCCACATCACTAGGGGAACACCGCCTGGTGCACAGCACCAACACCAGCAGCCTCGTCCTTATGCCATGTGCCAGGGAGGGCTCTCGGGCACAGTGCAATCACTGTGGCCGCCTCTGGGCATCCTTCCAGGCACCAAGTGCCCAGGAGTTGCGTGGGCAAGGCCAGCCTGTGGGTTGCTGGCCAGGCAGCACTGGTGACAGTGCCAGCTGCAGAGGGAAGGGGCCCATCTGCAGCACTAGCAGGCATGAAAACACTGCTGCTCGCTGCTATCCCACAGTCCGAGCCCAGGCAGCTCAGCTGTCCCCACTGAGGCTGTGAGCAAAGCCTGGCTGTTAGCATTCTGCTGCAGCCCCTCACCCCACGGGGAATGTCCCCGGCACACGGGGAAGAAAGAGAAGGCTCAAGCTGCAGGGCCAGCAGCTGCTGGCAGATGGGAGGGATGAATGGGGAAGGACTGAGTCTTGTGAAGGGCTATGAGGATGATGAAGGGGCTAAACTGTTTTCATAAAAGGTGAGGCTGAGTGTGGGGGAGGGATATTTTCAATATGTATAAATAAATACCTGATGAGAGGGAATGAAGAAGAGGAAGTCAGACAGACACTGTCCGTAGTGCTCAGTGACAGGATGTGAGGCACAAATTAAGACACAACTAATTTCATCTGAACACAAGAAAATACTGTTTTTGAAGGTGGTCAAATACTGGAATAGGTTGTACAAAGAGCTTGCGGAGCATCTGTCCCCAGAGATACACAACTGGATACAGGCTAGGGAAACCTGCTTTTGCTTACCCTTCTTGAACAAGTGTGATTGGACTAGACAATCTCAAGAAGTCCCTTCCAGCCTACAGTTTGCCAATTCTGTGAAGCACTGCAGCCCTCCATAGCTTCGCTCCTGACATGTTGTGGGGCAGATTCCCTCTCTTCAATTGCAGCAGTTGATTCTCAGGAGGATACAGGAGCAGAGCGGTACAGATAGGCCATTTCCAGAAACACGGACTCACAGCACACACTTGTGCACACCAACACCCCAAACTGTTTTTTAACTAAATTCAGAGGCAAAGCAGAACAGCACATGAACTCCAGGCTGAACTGCAAACTGCGAGTGAGGCAGCAACACGGTGCCCTACCACAGCCCGTGCCCCAGCCCCTACTCACCCCAAGTGGGGGCAGCGGCTTTCCCAGCTCAGTGCCCCAGCAGCCCACGCCCGCGCCCGGCTAAGGGAACGCACGTGCCCAAAGCCTCTGTGACTCCAAGCGCTCATCAGGCTGAGAAGTTCTTTGCTGGCCACTTTCTCTACACAGCCTGCGCTAGCAGCTGCACAGACAGAGGATTGAAACACACAGCCTGGCACATCATTCCTCTCACTAACAAAAACCATGTGCACCAGAAACACATAGCAGTGTGACTGACATTGCAGACATGGTTACTGGAAGTGTGCTGTTCAGGTCACTTCCAGGTATTTGTCCTTAATAGAGCTGTATCACAGTGAAATGCATGCCTGGAAATAGCATTGCAAATGAGAGAAATCTCTCCATTCCGTTGACCAGTACAAGGAATATCCTTCTCAGGCTCCTGAAGACTGCAGTCTTTGACTTACCTGGAACAAATATCTGGACACAGCTCATCTCCAGGTGCATTCTGAACACAGATCGCTGACCCCGTGCAGCCCTCTCCAACTATAGTCAGAAGCTGCTAACTTAAATAAATCTCCTCTCTTCAGTAGCATTGCATTTCTCATTTTGTATGAATCCTCACTCTGTGTGTTCAGGGACACTCTGATTTCTGTAATCATCCCTGTGCACTTCCAGGGAACATTCCCATCCATCATGTCCCCACCAAGGCAGAAAGCCCCTGGTCTTTACCACTTGTTCCTTCAGAGGAGAGTTTCTTTAGTCCCTTGGAATTGCTATCATCTACCCCTATGGCCAATGGGATGAGCAAGAGCAGATAAAGATCTTCAGTTAGGGTACACAGTGACATCCAAATTTCACCCTGCCATGAAATTATTAAGCTCTTTTAGGGAGTCTAGAAGGTTTAATTTCTCTAGTGTGCTCGATTTTGCTTTTTTTGACAATGAATTTAATGGACACCATGACTGTGCAATTTAGCTGTTGAAGTTCCTCACAGACTTTACTAGATCTCAGTAACTGCGTCATCTACAAATTTAGCCATCCCCATGTTTCTTCACCGTTACTGTACTGATCAGATTTGTATTTAGTAGTGGAAATCATGAAACCCTTGTACTTTACCTCTGGATGATGCACAAACATGACCATATATTTGTTTGCTAATTTGTTTTCTGTCTTTTAAGTAGTTTTGACTCATGGCCTTACTTGCCTTTTACCCCCACAAAGTGCTTGCTGCATAACATATGGAAACATTTAAACGTATGGGAAGATTTAATATGCAAATACACCTCATTCGCAACCACAGTAACGTTTCAGAAGAGAGACAGGGCATTTGCCTTCTCCACACAGATCACATTACTTACCATTGTGCAGAAGTATCAGCATCCTCACCCCAAAGACCCGCAGAAGACACATACAACTCCTTCCTACAGGGCAGCCACCCATGGGTGCCTCCTCCTAATCATGGAGGCACTACACAAAACATCCCAGATGTGGTGAACAACAGCTAATCTGGGCTAGAGGATGGATTTCCATTACTAATACTGAGGCGGCATTCCAGGATGTGCAGCTGAACTCCTGAACTAGTGGGAAGGGAGGAAAAGTGTGAATTCTTTTTTTAAGAATATGTATAGCTCACATACCAGAAGGGCTGAGGGTACCCTCATTGCTGTTCACAGCATTCTCAAGAAGGGCAGCAGAGGAGAAGTTGCTGATCTCCTTTCTCTGGTGACCAGCACTAGGATATGAGGAAACAGAATGAAACTGCATTAGGAGAGTTCAGATGGTTCTTCACCAAGAGGGTGGGCACTCTTGGGAACAGGCTCCCTGGGGAACTGGCTACAGCACCAAGCCCATCAGAGCTCAAGGAGTATTTGGATGATGCTCTTAGTCATATGGTTTAATTTTACCGAGACCTGTGAGGAGCAGGGAGTTGGACTTGGTGATCCCTACGGGTCCCTTCCAATTAACATATTCTATGATTGTGTGGTCCCTTGAGTGTAGAATTACTTTGGTTGTGGTAGAGGATAGCAAGTGAAGAGCAAAGCCACACTGACTCTGGAGGGGGTATAAACTAACCATTCAGGGCTGCATCTGCAAAGAGAGGGAGAGAAAACGGAGGAGCAGGTGCTGTGGGTTTAGTGCTCAGCAGTCAGGCAGAGGGGGCTCTTCTGTGCAGGTCAGACTAGGCTGGAAGAAAGGACAGTGCACTGGAGTAACTGTGACAAACAGGATGCCTGAGAGAGAGACATGATCCTACAAACAAACAGATGGCTGTAGAGGCAGAAAAGGAGGTCATGCTGACAGCACAGATCCTTGTGTTCTGCTACTTTAAATGGAAGCACCTGAAGCCCCTGTAGCTGCAGAATAAATTCTGGGCTGGTCTGAAGAGCTGTCAAGGATAGCTACGCAAGATGCTGCTTGTTATTTTCTTTAATCTTTCAGACCATCGAATCTCAGAGGTCTTCTTCCGTTAATCAGGACTGGAAGAACCACAGTTACAGCTCACCATGCTGAAATCAGAGACCAAGTGTCAGGGCAGCAGGACCCAGTTTCTCACCTTTGTGAAATGATGCCTTAGGCGAGAGCACTGGGTCATCTTTCAAGTGACTGTGCTGAAATCAGTCATGATGCTCAGACTGGTACAACAAATCAGAATGAACCTAAGGGCCAAAAGATGATTAAAGGACTGGCGCATCTTGGTGAGAAGTCAGATGGGACTGTTTAGCTGGTAAAAGAGAAAACTCAGGGCAGGGATCTCACTCACCAGTCTGTGTACCTGTCTGATGGCAGGTGCAAATCTGGGCTGCAGAGCTCCCACGACTTTGCCATCCAGAAGATGGAGACTGCTTGTCTGACCACATAGAAATCAGCCCTTTCCCACCCAGGGTGCATTCTTTATCCCTCATTACCTCCCTGAGGCCTTCCCACACCCTTCCTCCCCTTTGTCCCTAAAATTATTTAGGCTTACCAGGCCAGGTTCTACCTGTAAAGTGAACACCAATAGTACATTGATAAAAAATACAGACATTTCAGAGTCTGAAAATGTTATCAAGGCACACAAGCCATAGTGATTAAAAACGGACTCTTCCTCACTTCTGGCTGTCTTAGCTGACATTATGAACATCCCTCTTCAAGGGGACACTGTTGAAAAGACTCTAACAAGATCCTAGGTATCGCTATGGCTCAGTACCTTCTGCTACACTTCAGCAAAGAGCTGAGCCTGGGATCACATGGTCTTCCAGATGTTTATTGAACAAAGTCCACCTCTGAAGACAGTCAAACCATGCATAGGGTTCTTAGAGTGCATATATTTGCATAATTAACATGAGCTAGTGCAAGCTGAAAGACTGCCATTTCCTTCACTGTGAAATTACATAATAAGACTGAGATAGTAACTGACTCTCTCATTCTGAGGCTGTGAAGTCTCCAAGTGCAGCTTCTTCAGTGCCAACGGGAGAAAAAGGATCCAGCCCCAAATGGTGTCCATTCAGAGTATGAAACAACACAGTCATTCACCAACTCCAGGACTGTACCAAGTACGGCAAGCCACAGCTCCTTGGGAGGGAGATTGTAAAGACCAGAAGAAAAGGAGAGAAGGTTCTGCACTGAACTCTGAGCAGGGTCCTACCTCTCATGCTGTCCATGCAGATACACAGTCCTGTGTCCAACTGCACTATGGCCCCACTCCTCTGCCAGACTGTAGTTTTAGCTTGCTAGTGTGATTCAGCAGCTGAGAATGATGAGGAGTGGGCTTCAGACAGTGCTTTGTGGTCCAGCAGCAAGTGCTCTGCCTCTCGTGGTCTAAAAAGGTCTACTGTAAAGATTTATTTCATATACTTTCTATTTTTAGGTCTTCAAACACTCTGCAGAAACAGATAAATATTTATTTGTCAATGGATAAATTAAAAAACCTATGCCCTTAAAGGGGATCTTTAGTGATTTTCTCAGAGAAACTCATTGTGTACAAGCAAATGGAAGTATGAAAATCATCTGAAAATTGAGAGGCAAGAAACTGCCGCAAAGTGCTGAGCCTCTGCCAGGGAGGGCCAGGGCAGAGCCATCACCCAACAGGTCACAGATGCAACCAGGGCATAAAATGAGGGATTTTAAACTGCACCTAGAAAAGAAAGGGAAGTCAATGGTGTTTGAACAGGAAAATATTATTGTATGTATGAGTTTTTATTTTTAAGGAAAATTTCAAAATAGTGATTGATGGTTTTTTGTATTGAGATACCGAGTCATACAGTTAAAAACACAGCACTACTGAAATAAAGCCCTGTGGATGTGCAACAGGACATGTGCCTTATCTGGAGGAAATGAATAACCAAAGCACAGGAAAGCACAAAGCAGTGTGCAGAGAGAAGGAAGATAATTCAAACATTTTTATGAAGCAAAGCATTCTATACAGACTGAAAGCACACCCACACCAACTTCTGCCTGTTAACAAGGGCAAATCTCCAGATACTGGCTTCGGCTTTAGCTAATATCCTAGCTGCAGACTGAGGGGAATTTGGGGTACACATGGTGTATTGACCACTATTGCTCATATTCCAGTTATATTGAAGCTGAGTAGAAGGTAAAAGAGCACCCTCTCCACAAAACGACCACACATGCACTAAGGGTCTCCTGCTGTGTGGCTCTGTACCTGGAGAAACGGGTGGCAGGGATTACACCCAGCCCTGACAGGGAGCCTGGCAGTGCAGCACACAGAGGACTGAGCAGAGAAGCACACAGCATATGCAGGAGCATCAGGGGAGCCAGGGCAGAGCTGGTGAGGCATTCCGTGCTCCTCTAAAGGCTTTATCTCGAGCTTCCAACCAGAACACCCACACAGTTGTCTTCAGGAGGACAAACAGGACAACCAGTCACAGATACGCTTCCACAGAACACTGCCACAATCCGACTCTCTCAGTGTAAAAGGAGCTGTGAGGTGCTAACACCAGAAAAGAAGAGAGCATCTGATTTGGGACAGAAAAGGCACAAACTTCAGAACAGCTCAGAGGCAGAGCAAAAGCCTTAAAAGCTGCAGAACTCTGCAATCAGAGAACTTGGTTTAAAAAGCTACAGAAAGAAGACAGCATCAGCAAGACTGCTCCACGAAGGATAAAAAAGATTTTCAACAGGAACAGAATGAAAAAACGAAATTGATTGAGAACCATACTAAGAGGGACAGAGAAAGGAAAAACACAGCAGTAAACCAGTAGAAAGAAGAATATTTCTGGGAGGACCAGGCAGCAGCGAAGGAGAACAAGATCTGGTTTCTAGAAACATTGCTGAATCTGTCAGGATGAAGAGGGCTGAGGAATCTGAAAGTGTTCTCGGGCTTCCTTTTATGTATAATGCTGGAGATATGTCATAACTTACCTTACCATACTGTTACTGCATGCCAGGAGAACTGATCATGCTTTAAGGTAAGAGCAGGCCCTGTGAAATGACTGACTGCCTCCTGGGGATTTACTACAAAGGCAAACCACCAGCAGGGCAAGAGAAGGAGATGAAATATTCCTTAAGCTGTGGGAGGCTGTGGGCACTTGCCACATCCCAGGAGATATTCCTGCTAACCACTTGCCTGTGCTTCCCATCTTCCCTCCTCCCTGTGATATTTTCATGCCATCTACAGCTCCTCTCCCAGGCAACCTCTATTTCTATTACCGTGTCAACCATAGCAACCATCTCATTGCTCCCTAATTGCACATACTGTCTCACTTTTATGCTAAGGAGCAAATATGATAGCTCAGCCATTTTAGAACCACTAATTAAAGATGTAGATATTCACTTAGAAAACAGTTTTATGTATTTCCAGAAGTTACTGCCCCTCAACTGGAATTATATCACCACTGAGATAATGGATAAGGTGAGCACTTCTACCTAGCTTGCCAGGTGCTAGATTGGGCACAAAAAACTTTCTGTTCCCTGCAAGCAGCTTTGCTGACTCATGCTGGCCTTGCATCCTTCTGCTGAGGAACAGTGTGTGGCATTTGCACGAATCAGGAACGCAGCCCTGCACAGAGACATGGCCTCCAGATGTGAGGAGCTGAAGCTGTGGCTTCTTAAATGTCTTCAGCTAAGTCCACAAAAGAAAACCTGAGGACACCTTAAGACACCCTCTTATCTGGCACCCTCACTCCACCGACCCCTGGCAGACTTATTACAGCTGGTCCCTTTGGAACCCAAATTAATGTTTCCCCTTCCTGTATCAGCTGGACTTCAGTTGGGAGTTGCTGCCACTTCCTTACACAGAGGTTCCACAAAACCACTCCCATTGGCACTGAGGCAGATACTCTGTTTCAGGTTCCAGAGACAAAGAATTTTGTAAGTCATAAAGTTGGACAGCTTATTATCTTTTAATTTTAATAAGAATATGCATCCCAGAACACATGCTCTTACAACCAGAGCTTAGCACAGACTGAAGAAAACTGCATGTTTCTACTAGTTTAGAAGTATCTGGGTAATGCTGACTCTGACTGACTTGGAGACACAGCTCATGATCTGTTCTATTCCTCTCTTTTTTTTTTTTTTTTCCTTTCTCAGCTGATCAATATGACAAATAAACTGCCTGAGGCAGGGAGAATTTAATTGTATAAAAGAGGGGATGGCTGCACACACAGGGAAATAACTCTGAGATTTCCTCCTGTTTGCCTACTGAGATGCCAGATTTCTGGCAAGAGGGTCCTGCCTCTGATTTACAGCAATTGTTTGGACTCTTTAAACCTTGTTCCTATTCTGTACTGTTAAGAGTCTCATTCCAAGTAGCTTTTCTTCTCTCCCTTGCTTGTTTTGAAGATGACCTGCTGAATGTCAGCCCTCATGAAGATACAGGTATTAAACCAGCTGTGAACTCTGAGTGGCTGAGGTGGCTGGTGAAGCACAGGACCGTATTCTGCCAGCCCTTGAGAAAAAGCAGCTCTCCTCTGCCAACAACTTTCTTTGTTGCATCTTGACTTTGCACTCTTGGATCTAGTTGACCCTTGACAGATCCTCTGCATGGTCTGGGTTCCTGGGATTTGATTTACAGTGTGGAGTACAGCAATAATGAATGTGATACAGAAAGTTATTTCAAAGTGGGGAACTTCAAGGCCTCCTGTCCCTTCTGCCAGCAAACATAGGGCCTGTCCATTTAGCACTGAAGGGAGAGGGGTTGGGAAGCAGCCAAGGAGGTTTCTAGCAGAGTAGTCCGGGCCATCTTCCTCTCGTGATACTGGTGACATGTCCACTCAGCCACTGTCTCTCACCAGCCTGCTTGAAACGAGCTCGCTTGAGTCTTACTTCATCTCAGGAGCCCCTGCTTCCCAATGCTACCCCATCTAGTCAGGTCCCTTTCAGCTTGCAGATTACACAGTGGAATCAGAGACTGAATTTACTAATCAGGGAGAATAAAAAGGACCGGGAGAGGCTTCCATCACCACAAACACTTCTCTCAGGGCCTCTCACTTGTTCAGTTCCCTCAGAGCCATGCAGGCACGGGACCCTTCCATGCTCCCATGCCTCCCTCTTCCTTAACAATAGTCTTTGCCTTTGAATGTGGACCAACAGCAAGAAAGATAAAGCCATACCAAATAAAACTCACACAAATCTAGCAAGAACTGGGCCAAAACACGTATTATGCTCGCACTTATCAGCCTGCAAGCTGGTTCTTCAGAAAGATGCTACATGGGTCAAAGGCACAGAGAGCCAACTTATCCAGTGCTTTACTGTTGTGCAAAGGAGTAATTTTTGATTGAGGCCATTGACTTCTTACATGGCTTGGGTAGGGTCTGCATTTCTGTCTAAGTACTGCAACTTAACTCACCCCTCTTAATCCATTTTTAGCAAGCTTCTCAGAACATAAATCTAGTCACCCAGAAGGTAAATCACTGGCTTCTTGCCCATTTCTCTTCTAAGAACATCTGGAGTGCCTGAAGACAGATGGACATTCCTCAGACAATTTTCAAAAGGGAGGTACTAGTGGCCTTTTCCTTCTAGTTTTTCTCCTAAATTACTTAAAATTTTGACACTGGAACTTATAGAGAATGGGCAGATGAGATCTCAGTGAAATAAAAGTTTAGCAAAGTGCAAAAGCAATTAACTTAATTTCTCAACTTGAAAGTCAGTAGAGGAAGCCAGCTATGCAGCCACGCTTTTTTAACACAGTTCATTTGTAGCTATAGCATCTTGTGAAAAACAGCACTAAACTTTTACAGCCCCGCAGTAGGTTCTAGCAAATTGCCAAAGACTTCAGTGCTTCACAAGAAGGTGCAGGAATGACAGTAATGTGCAAAGAGACACACATGTTATTCAGTAGCACGTATTGATAACAGACATGCATGTTGAATCCTACCCCTCTGTGACTTGCAAGTCTCCTTCGGCTGGCAATTCTCAGCCTTCCACTTCTTGGAGGAAATATTCAAGCCTTTACTTTCAAAAGGAAAGAAAGGACTCACTAATTTCTTTCCAAATACTGACACTGAGATAATGCTGCTTTTCAGAAAGGCAGAAATTAATCAAAATTGTATTCCCCATTAAAAAACAAAAAACAAGCCAACCCAGTACTATTCTACACATTTGAGAGATCGGTCCAGCAAGACTTCAAGGGCTGTCTCAGGAGAACTAAGAACCTGCTGGCCAAGGAGATTAGTACTCATGTTCATCTGTGAATAAAGCGTCAGAAGGACAGAAATTTCCTGAAGAGCTGGATACACAACTAATTGTGCCATTAGTACTAACTTCTGAGATCCTGGTGAGGAAGTTGTGAGAGGAGGAAAACTGATCTAAAGTCACCACTTGCAGAAATTTATCTCCATTTCTTAAGTGTGAAGCAAAAGCAAAAACAAGCCACAAAGCTTAGGCACGAAGCATGAACTAATGAAGACTGCTTTTTGTGTGTCCACCCTGCTCTGTTCCACCAACGCAATCCCAGCTTCCTCTTAATTTCCTGCTGTCTACCGCCATACTCTCAGCTCCACTTGTGAGCCAAAACTACCAACTGTGCAAGTGGCACCATGCTCAGAGACAACCACGTGCTGACAGCTGGTGTGCGAGCAGGGAGTGCAGGACAAACAGATGAGCACTGCTCCCATGAAGGCACTAACTCTGATCACTTGCCTGCTTCACCAACTTTCACAAAACTGGTAGAAGCTTTCTTAATTTCAATGCTTTAATAGAAGGAAAGTATTTACTGCAAACACAGGTGGTGTATTGGTAAGAGGAATTCATACGGTGCACCCAAGTGCCTCTAAGGGGACGGAGAAAAAAATAATACTAAGAAGTTAAAGCCAAACTAGCTCAATACTTTCTCTAGTCTTTCCTGTCAACAGCTATTAGGCTGGTGTTGGAGTCCAGAAAGTTCATGATGTTTTAGGGGGAAAGAAAAATAAATCCTCTTTTTCCATCTCAGTAAATTCTACCTAGAATAATTTTTAGGCATTCATCTACACATAGCTTGTTCTCTTTTCTCCCATACACAGCTTCTGGGCTGACGGAGAGTCTCTATCACCTGCCCTTCTTCTCCAGATACTTGCCTAACTAACACTACACAGGCTGGAAGATAAACTGTGTTTTAAACTAGCTACTACTGTCAGGTCTCTGTGTACTAACCAGACTATCTCAACTGCTCTGGGCTCCCACAGCATCTCCTCTCAAGGATCTGGAGGTCTCTCTCTTCTGTTCATCAAGGAGCAGTGGAAAGTCTGTGATAATGCCTGTAGCAAGCACCCTGGGCTCTGCTAGAAGCAGCACCCACTAAGATCTCTATACTCAGATGCCTATGACAAGGATATATAACTGCATCCTTATCTGCTTCTGAGTTTCTTCCTCCTTCGCAAGATGCATCCCAGGAGTTACCTAGGAAGGTCTGTGGCTGAACTTGTGCAAAGAGCACAAGCCACATCCCACAGAAACCCATGCTGAGGTACCACTCTTCTGCCCTTACCCTGGTGTCCAGCCATGCCCCTTTGACTGAGACACATTGCATCTCTTGTTCACACACATGCGGCTTCCCTGCTTTCACCAAAGAGCTGGCAATTGCCCACCATGCTCCTGTGATCCAGTCTATCATCCCTTTACCTCCACACCTGCTGAGGATGTGACTCAGGTATGCCAGCACAATAGACATGAGGAAGAGTGGCAAAAAGACATGACAGGGGGTGGATTGTTTTGGCAGGAAAGAAACTACTGCAAAGCTACACATCTCTCTATCTGCAGAATGGGAGTAGGGCAGAAGATCTCACAGCCTGCCTTGCCAGATCACACGAAAGGAAAAGAGGGAGGAAAAAATGTGTCCCAATTCAATAACTACTTACTGGAGAAATTGTAAGGACAGACACAGAGGCTGGATGCAGCCAGCCAGTATGGAGCCATCAAGGAGACAGAGAGGGTAGTGACCTTACAGAGCAAAAGGGCCCCTACCCCATCAGAAGAAAGAGGAATCCCTGTCATTCTGGAACAGTGCCCAGCCTGCAGGGCTTTTCACAGCAGAACCAGAGCGACTTGGAATAGAAACAGCCTCGTCTCTGAGATCAGAGAGTTTAAACCGGAGCTTGTTTTTTCTGCAGTCACAAGCCGGCAGGCACCAGCTGCAGAATTTGCCGCAGTGTGTGTGTGCGCGTGTGTTTCTGCGTGTGTGAGTGTGCAGCAGCCATGCTCCTCCCCTCCAAGCTCACTGTGTGATCAATGACACATTGATTACAGCTCCCTCCTTTTTCCCCCTCCCTACATCACTGACAGTCCCAGTCTGATCACTCTCAGCCCCCTCTCTTCTATATTCAGAAAGCTTCTGTTGGCATCACTGCTGACTTCTTTTCATTGCTCCCTCCCTGGTCAACGAGGTTTTGCTTCTTCTCCTTTTCCCTCTTAGCCAAAACAAGAGTGTCTGACAGATATTCACGGTCACATAGCCAGGTCTGTGCAAAGTGCTGAACCATGCTCTTGCTCCTCTAGCTCTGAACCCTGGAGATAAAAGGCCATATTTTGAAATAGTTCAACACATTTCAGCTCTAGCATACAGATAATTTAACACTTTTAACACGAAGCTTGCTAGTGGTGACACTAATGAATGCCAGAGATACCCTATTAAAATAGAACCCCATGTGTCTGTGACTGCAAAGGTCTCATCATCACACAGTACCACTGTCAATGCAGGAGAGCTGGTGATAGAGGGACAGCTGGCCCCTTATCCCTCTGTGTTACAGGGCCAATACAGCAAGGTGAGGGATGACAAAGGACTACTGCTAGGAAAAAGAAAGCATTTTGTTATTCTCATTTCTTAAGCACAAAGTCCCTGCTTATAGCCTACTAGGATGAAAATCAGCTCCAAGCTTGGCCACGTCTCCTCTCTCTGCTGCCATAGAAAGGCTGCATCACTCACATTTCACAGGAACCTTCCCTTTTTTCTCCCCCACTCACCGGACACATTTGGATGCTCTTTGGTTTCCTGTACTGGAAGAATGCAGTGTTGTGAAGCTTGAAGTCAGACTTCAGCTACTTCAAGACTACTCATATGCGGGTGTGCAACACCAAAGGACAGAGAAATTGCAAAAGAAGACGGGCCCTGTATATCTCTTCCATCGAATCAACAGCATGACAGTCCACCTTAACAACCCTCCCCCTTCCTGCCTGGTATTAGCCTCATTCCAGCACCAGCACGGAGCTGAACGGTGATACAGACACTAATACTGTCTTTCGCCAAGCCTCGCCCAAAGGCAGCATCTGTGAGATGCCTTGTACCACTTCCTCCCTTCTCCAGCAGCACACCATCTTCAGGGAACACTATACTGGAATAAAACATAATGCTGCAGGACTCCTTAAGTTCCTGACAAGCAGAATACTTTCTCCAGATTCTTCTCTAAACCCATATTCGTACATCCTTCTCAGTGTTTGAGCTAAGGACACAAGTGCAGCAAACAGCTGAGCAGCTGGGGAATTTGGGTTTTGTTCCTATACTCGAGCACGAACAGCTGAGGAGGGGCGAGGTCCGCAGATCATAGAAATCCCGAGGTTCATCCACAGCCACCTTCCCCTCTTGTTACTAATCCCCCTCAACCCCCCCAGATTCCAAGGTAATAAACCCGCACCCACTAGAACCGCTCCGCGCAGGTGCGTTTCCTCACCTGCGCCTCTGCCAGGGCTGCGCAGCCCCAGCAGCTCACCGGGACCGCGCACAGGGGCGCAGAGCCCGGACAGGTCCGCTTGCCGTCACCGATATCCCCCGTTACCTCCCCAGAAGGGCCCGTCCTCCCCGGCGGACCAACGTCTTCCAAAGCAATGAGCAGCATCCGAACGCGAACAAAGCGCCGCTGCCTCCATCCCGCAACCTCCACGGTACCGGGGCTCCTCACTCCCGACCGCCCCGGCACCCTTCGCTGCTCGCGCCAGGCTGGTGGGGAAGGAAGATGCACCTACCATCCTGGCCGGGGAGCGACGCCGATCGGCTGCCCGGAGCGCGGAGGATGCGCCGGCACGGCCCGGGCTGCGGCGAGCGGCTGCCGTGTCACGGCGGCGGGGAGGAGCCGCCGCGCCCCCACCCCCATGCGCAGGGCGGTTTAACCCTCTGCGGACCGCGGAGCGCCCGCAGCGGCGGCCCCGGGCATCCCCACGGGCGGCCTTGCCTGCTCCAGTGCTCCGCGGCCAGCCCGGTGCGGCTCTGGCTCTCGATCTCCGGGCAACGGCGAGCTCCGAGATCCTGTCCCGCGCTGCGAAACACCCGACGCGAGTCAAACCGCGGCCCGCGCTCCGAAATACCTGACACAGGTCAAACCGCAGCCAACACGCGTTCCGGTGCTGGACGAACACTTTTCTCATCGCTCTCAGGCCGCTCCTCGCGGGCTCCCGGAGGGGAGCTCCCCATTCCACCTTGGACGCCTTCGGCTTAAGTGTCTCAAACTGGAACGTCACGTCGGACTCCAGCTGCAGAGCTGCTCCTCCAGTTAAAGACAAGCGACACGAACCGCCCCACGCAGCCCCAGCTACCCAGTTGGAGACAGATGTGCCTGACACCACACACCAGCACCCGGCTGCTCATGCACAGACACGGGTCAGCGGTGAGCTCGGACCACACTGGACAGACAATGAACGCGAATGAGTGAGGCAAGAACAGCAGATATTCGACCTCTGGAGACCTATTTGCAGCAGTTTTTCAGATAAATGTTTACATTGTTTGCTGAGAACCTTGCAACTTGTTTCATAATCAGCATGAGCTCCAAAGCACTTGCAAATAATTGTGCCTCCTTGTTTCTGCTCTGCTGGGCTCAGGCATCCCAGTCCAGCATTGGAATATACAGATTACTCCATGGTGTGCTAGTCGGCAATAGTGATTTTTTTCCCCCACAGCAAGAACTGAAACCACTCTCGCTGCCCTGCTTGCCTTACACATGATGCTAGCTTACTTCTAGATTCCAGAATTAACTGTGAAAGCTGGAGATGTCCTGCCGGCCCCACAGCAGGTCTCCCTCTCAGTGCTTTTAGAAGGACTGTCAGACACAATGGAATGCTCAGAAATAAAAATATCACAGAATTTTAAGTTTTGAAAGTTAAAAAAACCCCAAACCAGAACATTCTCTTCTGTAGCTTTCAGATGATGCCAGTTAGTGGCAAATATCTGTGAACCTGAGGAAAAATCAGTGCACTGGATCAAACAGATTTCTGTATGTTTTGGACAGGTAACATAGCTGCATCTTAACATCCTATTTAAAAAGACCAAAGGTTAAAATATTCTCAGAGGACAAACTATGAAAAAAATAGCTCCATGCTATGGGTCCCCTGTGCACCACAATGAATATTCTTTGAAACAGAGGGGGTCATTATCATTACCCATCGTACTTGTCACCCCACTATAACCAGTATAACACAAGCTGAAGAGTTTTGCATAGTCAGCATGAATAAGGAGTCAGAAGTAAAGAGCCAAGTAAGCAGGTGGGGATGTAGATGACTGCAACCCAAATGTGCAGTCCCCTTTTTCAGCTTAAAGGTGCACAAGGTGAGCAAAGGATACTACCTTAAAGGTGCTGCTATGCAGCAGTGCTGAAGTCAAAGCAGGAGGATGTATCTGCTATTACTGCTTCATATAAACCAGGCTTCTTAATATTTGAGTTAACATCATCCACGTCAGTGTAAGAAATGCCCAGGTGGGTAGTCCAGGGACAATTTCATCCCTTGGGCAGTTCTTTGGGTCTTTCCTAATAAACCCACAACACTGAGACATATCTGTCACTTCAGAGAGCAGTACCAATGGTGCAGGAGGGAAGGGAGGGAGTTACATAATCTGGGTCTAGAACTGACCCACGCTGGCAATTGCACTGCCATTAGATTTTTCAGAGCACTCCAGAATGGCAGCTCCCACTGCACACCCAGGAAGGGCATACACCCCAGGCCATTTCACACAGTGACATACAACTCTGCAAGCGTTCTCCTTTTCTACACCCACTACAACAGTGATCAAATTTAGCCCCTAGCAGGATATTTGGAGCAGCAAGACCTCCTTCTGTAGTGATTTTTTTTTTTATTGATACGGTCTATTTCAAGCAGCAAAATTAGATTTTACTGGCTAATCAGGACATTTCCTGATATTAGTAATTGTTTCAAAATCCCTATTAACACTCATGCAAGTACGCTTTAAAGCATGAACAGGCCAGATGTCCTTATGCGCATTAAAGCCTTTTTAATATATAAACAGACCAATTTGTTATCTTCCATCCCTGATCTTATTTTATAAGGAAACAATATTGTTTCAACAATATGTCATGCTCTTTTCTCTTTTGCCTCAAAATACTTCTTTATAAGTGACAAAATTCTGCATCTTCCAATTGCTATTGCGAATTTACATCAGAAACAGCTACCTCTGTGAAATTAATGTCTGAAGGTTGGTGCATCTACTGTCTCTAGCTTCCAGCTCACTTTCCGCTCTTAGTTATGTGTTCACACCCCAGCAAACTGGAGTGCATATTTTTATACTTTGCAAGTGGTTTTTTACAAAGCACAAGTAATTTACCAGGTATGGTGGTTTTCACAAAGCACAGTTCTTGGCATGTGTACTGCTCGACCAGCAAGACACTTCTCAAAACTGAAGAGGTTCTTAAAGCAGCTGCTGCCTTTACCATGCACCTGTTATTTAAGTGGCCTAAGAAGCCTCCTGCACGCATGTTCTTTGAGGCAGCCCTCCGGCCTTCATGTGATCAGGTAACAGTTGCAGATAATCTCTTATTTTTAGCTTTTAAAGAAAACAACATTTAGCAATAAGCCTAAAAATAGTCGTCAAAAGCAAAAGCAAAAGGGAACTAGTAAGGAAAGCACTCACCGATCTTCAAGGCTCTTCCAGTTCCTAAAAAAAGGGCACTGAGCTTCTACCAGGAAGACCTAGAGCTATGATCAAGGTAATTTCCATTTCTTCAGTCCTTCAGGAGATCAGGAAATTCATCTGACAGTTATGGAACCTCACAGACCAGGCACCAGGACCAGTACTGAGATGAGGCCCATTGAGGTTCAATTCCAACCACTCAAACGTGAAAGTTTAAAGACACTCTTATTCTCTCATGCAAGGATAGATTTATTTCAGGTATTGAATTAGAAAAGAGACAGGGAGTTTTTCCCTACTTATGCTAAAAGACCTCAAACCACTTTTTTCCATTTTGTCAAACTGACAACTATGGTTTGAAACAAAGATCCTATCTTTGGGCTGCTCCCTGTCCACAGGGCTTTGAAAAGGCCACAAAGCTTCCTGGGATGTTAGGTGTAGTTCTTTTCTGATTAAGATATGGAATGAAACATGGAATTAAACTGTTAAAAATGTGAACACATGTTTCATCACTGCACACCTGAGCCAGTGTCACACTGACAGGAATGTCCTGGATCATAAATAATAAGAAGCTATAGACAGGGTCTTCCCCTAGGCCAGCAGAAATATAGAAAGTCAGTTCTTAAAATGTTTTTCTGTTATTTTCAAATTTTAGGGTGGAGCCAGGGTAACATCTCCATGTTTTTCTCTACTATGATGTTTAAAACAGTTTTATATAAATGAAGGCTGTGTGTTTTTATGAAGTATGAGATCTAAAAAACTATAGCTAAAGCGTAAGTCTTACAATGAGTCTAATGGTCATGCTTCTCTGAACAAAAGCGCCAAGCTGCCTACCATGTTAAGTTCAGAAACATTTGATTTTCTTACAAACTCTAGGCCAAAGGCTTTAATAAGAAAAGAGATTCTAATGAAGAATATGCTATCTTCTGAAAGCCTTGGGACAAAGAATAACCATGGCCTGACCCAGACATAGCCCAGATATTAATTTGAGTAAAATATATTTATTTCCCCACACCTTTGTGTGAAAAGCAGAGCTCTGAGTGCACAGAACTCTGACCTCTCCATTAGTCTGCATCCCAGCTTCCAAGCTCTCACTGCACAAGGCTATCACAACACATGCAAGAGCAGGGGCATTAAGCTCTCACCACAGCACACTGGACAGAAAACAACTGCCAAGAAGCACAAGGATTTGTTTGCATTTGTTCTCTTGGAAGATTTCTTTGCTTTGACTGTCCAGTTACTGACTTCCACAGGCTATCTGCTTTCGATCAAACAAATAAACCGATGACTTGTTAAAGTCTTTGGCAAATCACCTCTAAAATCCTCGTGGCTATCTTCACTTCTGTCCAGGTACAGCAGTTTTTACTCTTTTCTACAGGCTTTACTAGGATGTATTTAAAGGACACTCATTTTTGCTGAATACTGCATCTTTCTCTGCAACTTTTTAATGAGTCTTCCTATCTCCTTTCTTATTTACAGGTATTTGTATCTTTTTAATCTGTATGGTTGCTTAAATTCTGACCAAAGAGATGTTTCCTACTTTTGTCAAGTTTCCTTATTTTTATATAACCATTTCCGAAATGCAGTGACAACTCTTTGGTTGTCGGTATAGTTCTATTTAAAGGAACCTTTGATCCCTAACGTATTTTATTCTTTCAGGTAGCTTTGCAGGTACAGTTATATATTAGTATTATTATTAGATATAACAATACAGTTACATATTTAGGCTTCTCTTCCTTAACTTGAGATGATGTTTTCATCTTTCTGATGCTTCAGGGCCCAAGGAGTGATAATTATCCGAGCTATTGAGAATTAGCAGCCCTAATGTGGAACTTTACAAGTTTAAAGGTGGAAAGCCCAAGTTATCCATTCCATTTAGTTTTGTGTTATTTTCTTCTCCAAGTAAGGTTTTACTTTTGTGGTAATAGCATCCCTAATGCAGGCCCAGAGAGACTGTCAGCACCTGCTACCAACCTCTTTTCCAATTCCTACTTTAAAGAAATTCGTGAACTCTGTGAGTTTTCAGTGGCAACATTCTGGTCCTTCTTGCCCCAGAAAATAAGGTTTTAATAATGGTGATCCTAATTTAACTCAGCAACTGCAAACCTTTTGGGAAAACAATGGAAGATGACCTGTCTAGAACTCTCATTGGAAAGGATAAAGAGGTTTATAAATCTGTAAAACTGGAGCAAACATGAGCAGTACTAAAAGGCCACAAGGAACATGAAAAGAGGGACTGAGGCAAATACCGGAGCACAGTGAGAACAGCAGTGTGTTCCTGCACGAGTGCAGCGTGGCTCCTTAGCACCCAGAAGGGTGGCAGAGAGGGAGGGGGACCAGGATCAAATCCCAGTGATTTCTTAGTGACACTGGGATAAAACCCTAGTGTTTTCCCAGTTACACTGAGTTCAAGGATATACTTCTCCAAAAGCACTTCCAAGAAGCAGCATATGTCTATCATGCCTTCTTGCCAGCGTTGGAGTTGGCTGTACTTCTCAGCCAACACGAAGGCACCCATACACAGTAAAGCTTCCCACATTTCTCCTCAGACACAGAGAGCAAAGGAGAAGGGACAAGCCAGGTCTGTTACTGAAAGTAAGAAAGAGATGCAACCAAGGCAATATGAGAGAAGCAACATAAGCCGAATCCTGGTGCAAGATTCCTCTTCGTGCAGAGAGTATTTTTTTCCCTCCAGACATGTTTAACTGCCTCAGATCACATTCTTGCTCTGAACCAGACAGCAACCTGTTGTAAAAAGTACCAGCTGTCCCAAAAATGGATTCTTGGGAACCTGCTCTTTTCACTCTGTTTCCAAGGCCTGAACGGGGGTGCAAAGGTGGCTAACACCCTTCTGGAGAGCAGCGTCAGTCCAGAGGCACCAATTCAGCAGGTGCCCTGCCTGTTATTTGGGTAGCAAATGCCACGATGCTCTACAGACAGGGAGCTGGTAGGACAGCTCTGATAAAAATCACAGCAGGGCCCTAAGAGAGAGGCAACAGGCATCAGTGGCAGCAATGAAGATGTTGCAAATGGCAGGCAGCAGCTAAGCCTGGCAGAGAAACCAAAAAGAAGGCTGGGGAGAGAGCAGAGTAGAATTTAGAATTGGCAGTGGCACAAGTAAAATTGCCAAGACAACATACAGCTGGGCAGGTTGACAACACTCTGGATGTAGTTCCATGTTTACATGGATGTGACATTGACTGCAGCTGACTTGCTTAAAAAGAGATACATTTTTTTATTAACCATACCAGGGGTTAATAAAACCACCAGACGTGCTTCATTTTTTTGTGTAACATTTAGAATTGGAAACCAAGATGTTGACATGCAGACATTTTTATGTAAGCCATGCAAAACAGCTCTGCCACATTTTGTGAGGCTGCATAACCCATTACCTGTCAGGTTCAGGCAGATTTAACAGGCATTGTTTGGAGACTTCTCTCACAATGAATCCAGGTTTGAAGAAAAGCTAAAAATTCTAGGAAAAACTAACAGTGACAGGATCTAGTTGCTACTACATGCAAAGATACCACAGAAATAACCATATGCTATGATTACAGAAGAGAAATTGCTCTTTCGAGCATATTTTAAATTTAAAGAGATAAAATGTTAGTCCCTCCAAACTAGTGCTAGTAAATTGTGTGCATGTTTTGGATGTCATGGTTTCTAGACACTTGCTGCTTGTAATCTGCTTAGTCAAGAAAAAGGAAAAATATGAGAAATAAGCAAATGTTCTTTAGACATGGCTCAAACAGGACATCCATTTCAGGCACTATTCCCTCCTGGGTTTATGCTCTCCTGCATGATAAGATCAGCACTGCAGCACATGCTTTCCTGCAAAGATCTAGCTCAGATGAAACCAGAGAGGAAAACAAATAGGGGGTGGGGATGTGGTGAGGAGAGGAAGGGAAATCAATAATCACTTTGAATCATTCATCCCCATGAAATAGAATAAAAATGCAAGCAAATGCCATCTTTAGTACAGTGATCCCAGGAGAATTTTCTTTCTAGACAAGTAGACAAGTCTGTCTACTGCAGGTTTTTCTACAGAATCATTAGTACTCACTAAAATTTCAGAGGCAAAGAAGTTGGATTAGGTCAAACTCAAACCATTCACTTACCTGAAGGCACATAACATTGTAAATAGTCATTGCCAATTTCCACAATAGCTACTGTCAAAGTGAAGGCAGACAAAATCCAGAACAGGCCTCAGTTTACAAAAATATGAATAAAACACTGAGATCGGGTCATCTGGAAGAAATAATGTCCTTGTCCTATTGTGCTGTTCAGAGATCTTTTTCCTTTTTTTTATAACCATCAGAAATTTAAGTCTCATCCAATTCAACCATCCTAAAAAGTTCTACAGATGAAGACCAACATCACTGGACCAAACCCCACTGTTCAAAATCAACTCAGAATGTATTCCACCAAAGCCATTTAAAAAAGGCCTGAGAAATCAAAACCATTGCGTTATTCCCAAGCTACTACTTTAAGGACAGCCAAGAGTCATTATTTATTTTTTTAAAAGGTAACAAAGAATAAATAATTTACACTTACCAAGACACAAAGTACTAAAGAAAACAAAACAAAATATGCTTGTTTTACATTGTGTCCTGAAGAAAGGTCCAACCCTTTCCCAACGACCTCATCATTATTTTCCTTTTCTATTGAATTCAAGAGTTAATCTTCCCTCAAGGTCCATTCAAACAGATCTTGACCCCTCGAATATTCTATAGGAGAGACTGCACAGCAAGACTGGCTTAGCTCAATGCACTCCCTCCTCTGTCCTCGAAGGATAAGAAAGATTGTTCCAGGATAAATCCAGTTATTCTTTGTCTCCATATACACTTCAAGATTTTGAATTCCATGAACTGCCAGCAACATTTAACCACAGCATCTTGTTTTAGAAGCAAGAGTAATAATTTAGTAAGGCAAGTTCTAACTTTAGAAACACAACCAGTGAATTCACAACTGGGGTGATTTCAACTCTAGGAGTTTTGAGCTAAGAAACTCGCAAAATTGCAAAGTTAATTATCTGTGGAGATAAAATGCAGAAAACACAGGAAAAACCTCTCTGAACATTTTTTTTTTGTTGTGTTTTTTTTTATAAGGACTAATTCTAAGTCAAAAACAACTATATTGGGTTATTTCTAGTTGAATAATTATATCCAAACAGTCTGGTTTGTGAAGACTTACTCTCAAGTAAGTATGCCTGTGTCAGGAATTCCCCCAGTAGCATGTTACTGACAGCTTTGCTAGCAGCTCCCCCACACACCAGACTTAAGCAGTGCCAGGAGAAAGAGCAGGTGGATCACAGCAGTGACCTGCAGTGGCTTGGCTTTCCACCATAGCAACATCCCACCACCTCTGCAGCAGAGAAGACCCACAGAGAACATGTATGGTAGAGAGCTCATTCTCCACTATTTACCACCATGACAGCAGGAATTCTTGACTGTGCTGACTATTTTCCCTTAATGAACACGTGTGCCTGTAGTACTCTGTTTAGGCCCAGTTCTCCTCATAAACAACTTGGACACAGGACTGGAAGGGATACTGAGTAAGTTTGCCAGTTATACTAAATTAAGAGCAGCTGTTGACTCTCTTGCAGGCAGACAAGTCCTGTGAAGAGGCCTCGACAATTCAGAGAGTTGGGGAATCACCAACTGTATGAAGTTTGAGGACAGGTGTTGGATTCTAAACCTGGAATGGGGCGACCCTGGATGTATGGACAGACTGGGGAATGAGAGGCTGGAGAGCAGCACTGTGGGAAGGGATCCGTGGGTGCTGGTTGATGGCAAGTTGAATATGTCAGCAGTGCCCTGGCAGCCAGGATGGCCAAGGGTGTCCTGAGGGCCACCAAGCCCAGCATCGCCAGCTGGGTGAGTGACGTGATTGTCGACGTGATTGCCCTGCTCTGCTCTGCGCTGGTGTGGCCTCGCCTCGAGTCCTGGGGGCAGCTGAGGATGTCACAATACAAGAAAGATCTGGAGCTATTAGAGAGCATCCAAAGGAGAGCTACAGAGATGATGAAGGGTCTAGGTGAGAAGCCATCCTGAGGTCAGACCTCATGGGAGTCTGCAGCTTCCTTATGAAGGGCAGCTCTGATCTCTGCTCTCTGTGACAGGACCTGAGGGAATGGCTGGAGCTGTGTCAGGGGAGGTTTAGGCTGGGTACTAGGAAAAGGTTCTTCCCCCAGAGGGTGATCAGGCACTGGAACAGGCTCCCCAGGGCAGTGGTCACAGTCCCAGTGCTGCCAGAGCTCAAGGAGTGTTTAGACAACAATCTCAGGCACATGGTGGGATTTTGGGGTGCCCTGTGCAGGGCCAGGGGTTGGACTTGATGATCTTTATAGGTCCGTTCTAACTTGGGATATTCTTTGTTTCTATGATAATTACCTATGGTTTATAACAGACCAATCATACGTTCAAATAAGAAACCACTTTACCTAAACACAAAAAAATCCTAGCACCTCTCCCCAAAAGCCAACGAGCAATAGCTAAAACATGCATTTGGTTTAAAATAAAAATAGGAACTATCTTCAGGCAGTGACTTCATTTTCTATGCAGTATTCTTAGTATTCCAAAGCTCAAACTCAGGAACTAACCCATTCATTCCACTACTGCTTCATACAGAGCAGCAGGATAAAGGAAAAAGTAAAAGGAAATTACAGGTGGACTAGGAATTGGGTGTGGATCCTCTGCAGTAACACAGGTCCTGGCAAGAAATCAGGAAAAGCTGATTGCCTGTCTACACAATCTCCCAAGGTTTTCAAATCAACTGGCAAGGCGTTCCACTACATAGAACAGAATGAAAACAAGTTGGTACTTCAAAAGAAAGATTCCTGTAGACCCGAGCCATTAATGGTCCCTATTAACTTCACTTCAGAATTCCTGATTTTCTAGCACAAAGACTATTATGATTTCTTAATATCAAACAGAAAGCATGTCATCTCAGATTACCCAAGAAAGAAGCAACATCAGATCAGGAGGGGAAAATGATGCCTCAAGTCTGCAACTTAAGTTCTTACAGAGGGAGGAAAGAGGTGTATGTTCCAGCAACACCACAGTTAACAGAGCAAGGCAAAATCCTGTAACTGAGCCAGTCAGCCTGAAGGACATCTGTTTTCTAAGAAGGTAGGAATTATAGCATTAAAATTATAAGAGCTCATGACAACCATTAATCTCTGGGCAAAATAGGATTAATATGTTCCATCCACACTGTTTTTTCTACTTTTCAGAATCTGGACCTAGTGGAAGAATTTTTTTCCCAAAATAGCGGCTCAGATTCTAGATGAGATCTCTCCAGGAGTTCTGTTTGGACCCACTGCCTGCACAGGTGAGGCAGAGCAGCAGCCTCGTCCTCCTTGGCCAAGGGCCTCCCCCAATCACCAGGGTGTACGAGCACCTAGTGCTGACAGCACGGCCTGTTTCTCTGGCATCTGGCACATCAATGCCACTCATTACTCTGCGCTGGAACAGTGACATAGGGTACATTTGCCAGCTGTGAGTGGCTTTCCACCCCACGAAGCCACCATGGGAAACGCAGCAGAACATGATGGCCAGGCCATGAGTTCACAGCCCTGGTCCTCAGCCTACAAAGGATACCAGCACTGGAGCACCCAAAACCACTCACCTGAGTGCAACACTTGGCTAAACAGGAATTGAGAGCAGCTGGTCAGAGACTCACTCCTTGAGCCCACACCAATACCAGCAATTCTTTAAAAGCAAAGGAAAGGGAGCGGCATTCACAACAGGGTAGAAGGAAACAGACCAAGAAATCTGCCAGAAAATTATACACAGCTGCTAAACTCACATGTTAAAGATTATTTTCCTACTTAATCTTGCTTCCCCTTTGCTCATCATATTTATCTTAGCAAGGTCCAGTTGAATAGGAGTAGAAAAACCTACTCTAAGCCACTGCTTCCAGGCATGCTAGAGAAAAGTGGATAGAACCAGAGTGAAATAACGATACACAACATATTTATAAGGCCTTCCTTCCAAAATCTAGATGTGACTGATACCAGAATTCCAGCAACATTCCCCCCCCGCCAAAAAAAAAATCACCAAAAACTTGTATTAACTTGTGCTAAGTATCTCCAACAGTGCTGCTAAACATGGAACAACACGAAGACTTCAAAAGCAGCATGTATTAGAACTTCTCTTATTTAGGAGATCTCTACTCTGTTGCTGCAGCTGCCGTGCTTACAATGCACATGGCCACCAAGAGAATGCTGCCTTTGTCAAACTAAAGAAATGTCACTGCAACACAAAAAATATAAAACCAAACCCACAGATACCCGCAACCCTCCTTCCTCCCTGCCCCCAGTATTCTGTGTGCAACTACCATGATGGACAACATGAAATAGCTACCAGAGCACAGTTTAAAAAACTGTTCTGCATCATACAGATCATCCATAAACTGTTATCCAATGGCTGAGAGCTGCTAGTATAAGATGGAGAAAATTATGTCTTCAACAGCCTTTGCTAGTTTTCTGCTGGCATTCAGTGGAAACACATCCTCTTCTTCCTCCCCCCCCCCCTTTTTTTCCCCCTTAACGGGTTCACTCTGTACTTTCGAACAATTCTTATTTTAAAAAAAACTAACATAGAGAGGGAGGGATCTGTGAGGGGGGAAAGGGCAATGAATTTGGCTTGATAGACCACTGATCTGAACTAGTAAGGCATTTCCTTTGATCTCACTTGTTTTTTAAAAGCTTAACAATCTCTCGCTCAGTACTCAGCAAAGGAGCTTAACAGAAGGAGAGCAGCTGAGAAAAATTGGTTCTTTTATAGGAATGATGCTTTCCACGAGTATATCCTGTATGATTCATTGAAGCCTCAGCAATTTCAAATGTACAACAAGTATGTACAAAAATGTGAGTTGCAGAGGGTAATTTAAAACTTACATGAATTTTAGGGCCCTTTCAGTCAGTAACAATGTTTGGGCCGAACAGCACAAAAGTAAGAAACTGATGTTTGCTGAGCCTCTGCTGAGCTGAAGTTCAAAATAGCTCACTGGGGCTTTGGTTTCTTATTTTCACACCGTAGCCTTTTGCATGTCACAGCAAGAACCTCAAAACACATAGCAGGAACAAAGGAACAGTTTGAAATACAAAAGGCAAACAGAGATGAAGACTGACAACTCCTTGGCCTGCCAAAGCAGCGTCAGTATACTGGCATCACATGCATGAAATGCAGCCCATCTTCCCATCTACTCACGGGAAGCATTATTCCTATGAAAGAATCAGTTTTTCACAGCTGCTCTGGTTCTGTTAAGCTCCTCTGCTGAATATTGAGGGGAAAATGCTGTTCCGCTTCTTAAAAGTGGAGAGAACTCTGAGGATGTGTAATATCCAGAGGAGCTCTCAACACAAAAGCAAAAACATGTAAGACCATATATAAAATGCTGCTTTTACCAACTTTAGCAGATGCTATCTCATTTTAAAACTAAGCTCTGCAGGTCAAATAGAGCCAGAAACATTCAGTAAATATTTTTGTTCTGTAGTTGAAAGAAATTAAAATATGTTTTAGAGACAATGCAATTTTAACAGTAACAGTGGTGGGAGATTGCAGCATTTGGACCGAGCCTCTGCAAAAGATAATTTCTTGTACAAGATCAAAGACTGACTAAGAAGCTCTCAGCTTCCAATATGAGCGCCACTACTCTGGCATTTAAGTCCTAGGAGACTGGAAAACCCATCAGCAGTAAAGATTCAAACAGAATACTAAATTAATGCCAATCAGCATGGCTTTACAGAAAATATGACCTTCCTTCTTAATAAAAACCAAATAAGCCTGTCAAAATCTCAAAGGTTGTATTGATATAGTGCAATCATTATTTTATAAGCCATGTCATATAAGTCTACACTGTGACTCGTTCTGCTCACTGTATTCATAGACGACCTGAAAAGGAGGAAAGCAGACTGGTGGAAAAGCTTGTGGAAAGTACCAAGTATGGCTGCAGATGAACTGCCAGGGAAACTTCACAATGCTGAGTTTCATTTGCCCCTTTACTTATGAGTATAAATCACGTATAAAATTACACTAACTATTGCTAACTAGAGCTAACTATTACCACTGGGGTATCTTGAGGTTATGATAACCTCAGTTCTATTCGTGAGTCAGCTCACTGCTCAGCAGCAATCAGAAAGCAATAGATATGTCAGAAATCAGGAAAGAAAAAAACCCAAACTTGTGCCACTGTGTAAATGCATAGCTCTACCCTGCTCTGAACACTACACACTTCTGTTCCCAGCATCTCAAATAGGTAGATCTGGAAGGCATTAATAAAAAATATAAAACAAAAGGTCAGGGATAGTTTCCCTATAAGAAACCATTAGGTAAGTCTGGCCTCTGCAATCTGGAGAAACCATGAGAAGGCAAATATGCCAGACCAACCAGATTGGACAGGATTGTCCCATATAGGAAGGTATATCAAAATGAGACCAGGCAGGAATAAGAATCCAAGCGAATAAGATGTTGTTGCAGGTTTTTTCCTGTGACAGGTCAATGAACTGTTCTATTTCTTGCTTCCTCTACTAGCAGGGAAAAACTGAAAAACTTTGTGGAAGTTGAAAAGTGCTGTTACTAAACAGACAGAAGACATACCTCTCCATGAGCTGGAAAGCAATGTGAGCCAGGATAGTACAAGGAAGAAGTATTTTATGCACTCGTCTTACACTCCTGCCCATGCATCTTTTTTTGTTGCTGTGCTGGGTGTACCTTTGGCTTGAACCAGTACCACTACCCACCCTAACATACAGCAGCCTTAGAGAAGATGTATTCCTACAGAACATGAGTAACTGATTAAAGTATGTCTAACTGGTAGATCCTGGTGGTGCTTGCAAGTCCCACAGAGATATTCTTTACCAGCTATCTAGGAGAAAAATCTAGAGACATTTGTGACAGGAATCAGCTTGAAAGAGCAATGCTTGGGATTATTGCAGCCACATGTACCAACAAGAAACACAGGCTGCGCTTACAGCCTGGGAAGCTATTTTAGTAGACTGCAGTTCATGGGATCTTTGAGGTCATGCTCAGTGTGGTTACTATGAAAGTAAATACAGCCCTCAAGCACACAAGGAAGAAGCACAGAAGCTGAAAAGTGCTTGCTTTTGTATTTCTCTGGTCAAAAGTATGTTGGCAGACAAATGGCACAGGACAATTAATTGCTCAAGGACTAGAAATCGCATCAAAAGTCCAAAGAATCATTGTTGCATCTGTGGGGGGAAAAAGAAAAGTAGTGTTAGCCACTGACTTTTTTGCTACCTGAACATGCAAATTTAGGATATAGCAGTACTTTTATTAACAGCCAAGAGTTGAACAAAGTCCATCACTCAATGATCTATGTTACAGAAATCTCTCTAGCAAGAGGCCACAGCTGTGGGGAACATACACTTTCACTGTAGTCTAATTTTCACAAGCAATTGGTCTTTTGCCTGCTGTCTAGAACAGCTTTTTCTTGAACACACAAACTTATCATCTGTACTACCTAGAAGCTGTAATTTGAATAAACAAGGCAGCTTTTTTTACTGTCATGCACTTGAGACTCATCACTGAAGACTAACTAAGCAGTGCAGTAGGAAAAAGCATATGGCACAAGCTGACACTCCAAGCCATTCCAAGTTCCATGAAGAAGTTGAATCCCTTGCACAAGTAAAAATATTGACCTATGGGATATTTGTTAATGTAAAATGAAGATCAAATCCAGACTTTGAGATAAAGATGTGCATGGTGGGCTTGTGCATCTGCCTTTTCTTCTTATCAGATTTCTAACTTAACAACCTGGTTTGTGCCAGGACTAAAAGTCCTGTCCTTTCACTGTTGCAAAGCTGAATAAATAGAAGCACAGAACAGCCAAGGTTTGAAGGGGCCTCAAAACATCATCTGGTTCAACTTCGTGGGAAATGAAACATAGATTATACATCTAGCACCATGTCCAATTACATCTTGAAAACCTTCAATGATGGGACTCTCCCATGTTCCTGGGAGGTTTTTCCCTGTAACTGATTTTTCTCACAGTAAAAAAAAAAAAAATTCTTACCTGACTTCAATACTCTCCCAATGCAACTTGAACTCGCTGCCCCTTGTGAAGGGAAAGTCTCCGTCCCCTTTGTAGCTGCCTGTACGTTCCAGAAAGGCAGTAAAACCAAATTCTTCTTCTAGTCTGAGTTAAAAGCCTTCTAGGACTGCTCATACAAAAGACGGCTGCCTTCAAGAACTATAACGTAACTTCGCCACATTCTCAGGGAGCTGTGGCAAATATATCTGTATCCTCAATTGGCACAAAGTGTAAAATAAAGGCATCAGTAGGACGTGAAGAGTAAGTGTTAGGCTGAATACGAAAGGCTTCAGAGCCTGAAGGCCACCTGCTGACAATGCAGCTAGTTATTCAACTGTTACTGATGGCTTTCAGTATAAAACATTATGTTTGCAAAGGAAAATGCAAGCTAATACTTGAAAGTGTTTATATTTCTCATAATCCTTTTACAGAGGCAAGAAAAGTATATCATCAATGTTTCATTATTTCAACAATTTGTTCCATCAGATTCAACCTGTGCAGTGCTTTTAATAGCTTGATTTTCAATTACGTCATTAGTTCTATTTAAAAGGTTTTTTGAAGGCCAACACGAAGTACAGCTTGAGAGAAAAGACCACTGGGATGGTTGTTGAGGTATTTAAAACCCCCTAGACAGACTGAAAGCAGATGCTAATATTCATGGAGTTAACTTTTCAGAAAAAGTGGTTTTCTCTGAACATCAAAATCAACAGATATCAGAAAGCATAATTCCCTTCTGCTGAGAAAGAATTATTTTGAGCATTTCACCTCACACCATGTCACTTTTTATTTGAAAGAGACATTCCCTCCTGGTTTAAAAAACCTCTTGACATCCAGGGCAAGGAGACACTGGCCATGATCTTAAACTACTCTAGCAGCCAGTGGCAACTGAGAGTTGTGCAGAAGTGCACCTGGGCCTACCCTTAGCATACAGGAGGGCACCCTTCTGTTCATTTTTTTCTCCTCACATCATGCTCCCCTTCCTTCTGACAGTTTACTAGCAACCAGAATGCCCAAATACATCCACACTTGATTTCTTGCTGTACCTCCCATCCATAACCTGTGAACTAGGCTGTGAGATTACCCCTACAGCAAGGGCCGTGTTGTCTGTGGTACTCAGAGGACAGCCAGCAAGTCAGTGTGTGGAAAAAAGAAACTCAAAACCCCAACAACAAATCAACTTCCATAAGATGCATTCAGTCTCACTTTACTATTACAAGCTCTGCCCTCAGCTTTTCTCTTCTCATTTGTTCCTCATCATCTTCAAGCAGACTAAAAGCTTGTCTGAGGGATAACTGTGCCATCTCCATTCCCACAGAACACTGCAGTTACATTTTAATTTCATCTGCAAACACTATGCATCAACATCATACAAATACAGTTTGATAAAAACTATTGTAATCGAGTGAGAAATTACAAACAGGAAAGTCTTGGAATATTCTGGTAGGTAGACCTCTTTATTTAGTCATATTGTACTACTAGTCTCCATCTTTTGTTTCTTGCCAGTGGTGTCAAACGTTTACTGGTTGCTACAAGTCCATCAAGTGAGAAACCTTCTGCATTAAACAGAAAGTCAAAGAACTACTGTGGCTTTACAGTAACTGCTGTGCTCCAGCTGACTTCTCCCTAATCACAGACTGCAAACATCAGCCTTTAAGGGAGTGATATTCTCCAATTAATGCACCTCTGAAAAGAACAGTTTTATCCTTCAAATATCCTACTCAGCATACCAGTGTGGAGGTACATGTGCCTCACACAAGCCTGACTGGGATCTTTCAAGTAGTATGGAATCAAAACAACATTAGCTGGAAAGGATTTCAGGAGAGCTCTAGTACAGCCTTCTGCTCAGAGAAGCTAGCACCAAGCTATGAATGCCAAGAGGAAAATCAGTTGCAGGCACTCTTCCTTTTGCCCACAGTAGGAACAAGAGGGCAAGTAAAGTGTAGAGCCAAACAATAAAAACGTTCTAGTTTTATGTATGTTCATCCAGAGAATAGTGATGAACAACACCTTCACAGGGCTGTTACAGGATATACAGCAATGAATTTGCAGCAAGTTGCAGCAAAAGCTAAAAAAATAATAAAAAAAAAAATTAGAAAGATTCTTTACCATCAAAGTAGTCAGTAAAAAATAGCTGCTCAAGCAGAAACTACAAAGCTGAAAGAGCATTTAAAACTGCAGCTATATTCCAAAGGGTATTATCTGATGGTACACATGGAATGCAGACAAGACTCTTCCCAGTTTACATTTTGACCTTCTTCTAGATTGTATTATCTGTTGTGACCTGAAATTTCTCTTGTAGCAGTCTTTCCCACTTCCTCCCCACAGACAATGCCATAACCATAGTTTACTACTGTCACTTAGAGAAACCTGTCTGCATGCAAGATCTGGCACCATCAAGTAAATCCTGGGATTATAGCATAACTCTTCAATTTAAGCCTTTCAGTATTCAAGATACACTATCTCCGGCACAATCTTCCTGTACAGACTGTCATTATTTTCCACAGTCCCATACTGCTGCTTAACACATTTTAAATTGTAGCCATTATTCTGACACAGACTTCTTTTGCCTCTGACAGATCATCTTGTTGCATTTCAAGATCCATGCTTGCTGAATAAACATGGGTCCAGACAGGAAATGTGCAAGTATCTAACTTGAGGCAAAGCTGCTCTCTAGATCCCCACAATCCTAAAGCCTTTCTCTGTCTGTCTCTTCTGGCCTTAAGTGCTGCCAGGGAGATTTATTAGAGAAACTGTGTGCACCAGCTGTACACACTTGCCACAAACCAAGGAGCCCCTGCAGTAATACATCTGGTCCAAAGACCAATCCATGTCTGCTAGATCCCCAGGCCAGTATCTCTCACATCTCTACTGCTGAGCACATCAGAAGCAGAAGCTGCTGAGGGGCAGCTATGCTTTTCCTTTCCCAAAAAATGTACTAGAGCAACGAGATACCTGGCTCTGTGCAGAGCTAGCTGGAATGTATAGTCCCACAGGAAAGTCTGCAGGTGTGTAATGATGGCTCTAAAGAGGAGTGGCAGCATGACTAACACCAGGTTAAGCTGCAAGCCTCCAGTTCAGGACCAAGTCTCTACACACAGTTTATATCAGAGCTTCTGTTTGCCCATCCCTCTGTCAGTAACTTCTGCATACCAAAGCCAGGCCCCTAATTCTGTGGCTAATAGGCTTTCTTAAACAGACTTCATAGACTTGGATTCCCCAAATATTTTTGCTTGGTAGACTAAATCACTCATCTACATGTTTGCTGATCTCTTTGAAGAACTACAAGACATTTGAAAAGCAGAACTTCCCTTCGCAGAACCAATGGTGACTCTTCCCAGATAGACACTAATCCTGCCTTCTATTGTAGTTGCTCCTGTTTTGCTCCATAGGCCCGACAGTTGGTTAACAGACTTGCAGTTCCCCAGTCCATCACAGAAACCTCTTCATAGACTGCCAACATGCCAACACATTCATCACCCTTTGCTTCTCAGGAACCAAGCTAGGGCACATTCATCACCCCTTGCTCCTCAGGGAGCAAATTATATGTTTCATATACATTAGTTTAATCCCATAAGTGTATACACATGCACACACTGTCTTGCAAGCAGGGAGAATTTCCATCCCCCTGTTAAAGAGTCACAGAGAAGGTGAGACCTCTCTGTCAGTGGCACATTTGAGAACAGTTCAGGTACTTTCTTTCACACCTGTCCATAAGGAGAACAGCTTCCCCAACTGGAAAAATTCAGAAGCTTTGACAAGAGTGCAAAACATACAGTGAGCTATAAGATGGTCTTATATAAACCAGGTTTTGCAAGTACCATCTGTGCTTATTATAGTAACTTAATATACGTTACATAAAAGTATTATAAACAGAGTTCAAGCTTTTCACAAGCTAAGCAAGCACAATTTCTAATGTTATTTTTATAATGCTCTTATTCATTGTTCTCAGGAAAGGGAGCTAAGCCTTCAAAAAGAGGAATCCAAAAAGTCATTTGGCTACTCTTATACACTACTTGAAACACCTTTTGTGGATATGAAAACATATTCTAAAACCTAACAGGAAGAGATTGATATTAAATAGCTTACAAAGTAAACTATTTTGTGCCACCTGAATAAGATACAGAAGATAGATAGATAGATAGATAGATAGATGAATTCTAACTTCTGACTAGTTGAATAGGCTTTAAACCAGCACATATTTCTATTCAGCTCTATTCTCAGTAGTAAGAGCTGTAATTTTAAGGTAAATTCATTGCATCCAACATACAGTTAAGACTGTTTTGCTTTAGCATTCAGCTCTGCAGAATCCTGGGCAAACAAGTCACTAATTGAATCACAATCAGTTTTATTCTTTGTTGTTGGTTTGGGGTTTTTTTCCAGACCCAAAACAAGAGTTAGAAGTTAATGTATATAAACCAAAAAGCCGACCTTTGACTTCAGAAGAAAACTGAGCCAGATGTCGGGTTACAAAGAGCCGCAGTTGATGATTCAGATCACAGTACAGAGTATTAATGTTCCAAGAACGAATTCCTGTCAAAAAAGAAAAAAGAAAAAAGTAAGCTGTCATTGTCATTATATCTACTCCAGAAACAGAAGTGGAGAAGTGAGCAGGACACACAAGGATCAGGGATTCTCTGCTAGATGCACATACTTAGGATAGAGAAAGTCTTCAGAAGCAGAGAACTATAAGACACTTACCTTCCATAAAATATTTCTTCCTGAAGGACATGCAGGGAGCAAGTTTCCATTCAACTTGGACTTCATGCAAGGGAAACCAACAAGAGATGAGGCCAAATGAATTACACTACTGCCTAACCAAACAAATACACTATGTTAGTTTTACATCTGCAGTCTCCAGCACTGGTCACCAGTAGAGATGGGCTACTGCATGGTTATGCTACTGAAAAGCTCAGAGACATCAACTTCTTTGCTCTTATAGCCTGTGCATCCTCCAAGTCACAAAAGCCCCCTACCCCTCCAACTCGCTCTGCCTAATCACTCCTTCAAAGACACTAATCCCACTGAGACCATTTGAGTCTGTTCTTTAATCTTTATAATCTTTGCCAGCTAATTGCCTTCATATCACAGCAGGCAGGTGCTTCTGCTCCCAGAGCAAGTGGCACCAAGCCATACTGGAGATGTCACCTTCAGACCTGAATGTGAGCAGGTGTACATTTTGGAGAACACCAAACAGTACAGACCACAGATCTTCCCATCCCAGTAGGGAGCAGACTTTCCTAGACAGTGTGACTCTACACTGCGCCACAATGAACAAAAGCAGGATATCACTATGAATCCCTACTCCAGCATCTGGTGCTGATGCCTGCTGATGTTCAGATGTTGAAGGCCAATGCCACAGACTTCTAAGGTTAACTGAAACAAGAATTTCAGCTCCAGTATTTATTGATGGAGTCCTCACTGAGAGTTCTTTCACCACCTCTCTTGCATGAAATACAAAGTTTTATTGCCTCTATTATCTGCTTTCTTTCAAGGGAAGCATGTTAGTTTTGCATGGAGATATCATTCCCACTTACTGCAGTTCTAGTTCTCCATGTTGTGCAACAGCTTTTGCTGGCCACTGGTGGGAGAGGATCCTCAAGGATACATGCTCCAGCTTTCTACACATACCAAGACACCGTAATCATTGCGTCACACAGGTCAGTAGTCTCAAGGCCTGTAGAATCTACAGCAGCTAAAAAAACCTCTGTGCTTAGTTTCTTTTTCTGGTGACAGCTGACACAGTAGAGTAACAAAGCTTATTTATGAGCTGACAGTCTGCACTTCAGACTGCACAAAAAACGGAAAGGAAAGGAAAGGAAAGGAAAGGAAAGGAAAGGAAAGGAAAGGAAAGGAAAGGAAAGGAAAGGAAAG
>VWPU01009609.1:39021-80670 GCA_013398955.1 Callaeas wilsoni | reverse complement strand
TGGCTGGGGGCGCGGGGAGCCTGCCCGAGCCAGGGCAGCTCACACCGCGTCGCCCTGTCTGCCTCCTCGGGAGGTGTCCGGGGCGCTGCTGTGGCTCCCTCGGGCCTCTGGGGAGCCGGCCTGGCCCCGCCGTAGGGCTGCCCTGCCCCGTCCGCCTGCCCTGCCCCGCGCCGTGCCCGCCAGTCGTGCGTCTAAGGCTCGTGGTTCCCAGAGGAGGATTAGTTAGTTCCCGGTCCGTGTGGTGGCTGCGTGCAGAGCATCCCCCGGCACCGCCATTTCACGTTTGAGTTCAGTGAAGAACGGGAATTTTAACTGGCTCGGCAGAAGGAACGTCTGAGCCATATGGACCTAGGGATAACCCACATGTGGATGCTGGTTGAAGGCATGGCCGTTTCTAAGGCGGCAGGCACCTTCCGAGAGTAACCTTGCCATGTAAGCTTCATACATAACCTTGTCAAGCAACAGCAAAACAAAAATCCATTTGTTAAAAGCTGGAGAGAAGCAGGAGAAAAAAATGCATTCTCTCTTCCAGCAGACTCAATTTTTTAAAGACAAGCAGTGCCCCTTCATAGCACTTTGAAAAAGATGCTGTTCACAGTAGGCTGTGGATGTGCCCTTGGGACAAAGGTGCTGCAGGAGGGAGGCTATTCCCACGCCAGGGGTATCCTGGCTTCCAGTATCATTTCTGGCTGCAGACATTTGGATGTTTGGCTCCTCTTTCTTAGCTAAAATTCCAGTTGGCTGCTGAGCTCTGTTTTGTGTGCAGAACAGCTTTGTCCCTCGAGTACTACAGCTTAGCTGATGCAGGCAGTTAAAAAAGCAATTCCTGCTTTGGGGAGATCTTTGGTTAGAGGAAACGAGTACTGTCGCAAAAACTTATAACAGGTCTGGCTCCCGATTGTCAGAATATGTAATTCAGGCACCTGAGGGACTTGTGTGTGAACCTGAGGTTGGCAGTAATGCCTTACTTTGCCAGTAAAACATGTGGACAGGTCCATATGTCCTTTGGGTAATGTTCTTTGCTCCTTTGGCTAGAAGCTAGGAAACTCGTGGTTATTAAACCAAAATGTTTTGTGGGAAAAAGTTGTTTCTATGTTGGGAAATACTGAGGAAAATATGATTGTTTCTTACATCTGCGGGGGTCAAAAACCTTACCTGAAAAGGCAGGGACTCCATTTCCAACGAACAGTATGCATTAACTGCAAGACAGAAATACAGATTGTTGGAATGACTTGTAAGAAATCACTTAGTCTTCATTCTCTCCTATTTGTTTTCTGTCTGTAAGATGTGTTGTAAAGCAGAAGGAGAGGAAAACATAACTTCTAGCCTGTAGTGACAGGAGAGAGAATTTTCATATTCTGTGAAGAATAAATCCCAAAAATGTAATTTATTTTACTTAAAAATTGAATTTTGGCATTTAAATACTAGACTTAATAGACAGAGGAGTAACACTATTATAGCTTTGACGTCCTCAGTGATGCAGTTTATCTTTTCATGCAGTTATCTGCAAAAGACAGGAAAATCCTTCTTTTGAGCAAAAAGACTGATTAGGTAGCTGTCAGAAGCAATGTTAAGCATGAGTGAATACTGCAGAAAATTATGCCATGTATGGTGTGTGCTATAGCAGTTTGCATTTACCTGAGTAGTTTGGAGAGTGAGGAAGCGTGGTATGGGGATACTCTAAGATGCTCACAGAGATCAGTCTGGCTGTTCGGTAGAGGGGCAGAGACCAGTTGTGGGCACTGTCACCACAAAAGAAGCACAATGTTTGAACCCAGGGACTTCTGCACTGTAAAACTGAAAAACAAGGTGCCTGAGCCCTTAATGGGAACACAGAAGATCTCAGAGAAGAACACAAACAAAAATCATTGTTTATCAATCTGTGCTACATTTACTTTATGCCGCGACATGTTTCTATTCTTGTATTGGAGCAATACACTCAAAGAGCAGTCTGGTTTCTTTGTCTTTATGGCAAATGCAAAAACCTGTTTCATTTTCAAAGGTGTAGAAATAGTCAAGATTAGAGGAGCACCAATTTCCAGCCATAAATGAGAAGTTACAGAAGCCCAAGGTGCCTTAGATTCACAGAGAGGTGCAGCTTCTGGAAATTTTCCTAAAAGATTTAAAAAGATGTAGAAATCTAGCACAAAGAATACATGAGCATTTCAAATCATCTGTTACTGATTACCTTTTCCCTTTGATCATCACAACTATTCAAAGACAGTGAAGAGTGGCTTTGGAATAGCATCTGCCAGCTCTCTCAGCAGTCACAAAGGTATCCTGTCTCATCCTGTGAATTGTCCATGTCCAGCTTATCTAAGGAGTCCCTGTTTGGATCCACTGATACTGTAAGTAGTAACTCCACAAAATTTGATGTTAATGCTGACCTGGAAAAACTGAAAACAGAATTTATCAATGAAGATTGAGGGAAGGAGGAAGGCACTAAATACATCAGCCTTCTCTTTATCCTTAGTAGATCTCCAGCCTGACCTAGCAGTGGGTTCACCTTTTCCATTTCCTTCGTTATATTATTGATGCACCTACAAACCTGTCTTTTGTTACCCTTCATGTTCCTTGCTAGTTTCAATTCCAGCCAAGCTTAGATTTTCCCAATTCTGTCCCTGCATGTCCTTGGTAGCTTGCCCTGCTTCCGTCTCCTGTATAATTTGGTTTTGCATTTGAGCTCAATCATTATCTCATGTAAGGTATGTTGCTGGACCTGATTTTGAGTCATGCAGATCTGTTTATAGCTACAGTATATTAAAGTGCACTTCTATTTTAAACATCGCGCAGTCTAACAAGAAAAAAGGTCAAAGGCTCAGCTTGTCTTCCCATTTGGACAGAGAATTCCCTTGCCTATACCAGGGGTAGTAACACAAGACTTTTGTGGGTCAGCCAGGGAAGCTGCAATGGTGTTATGGCAGAAACCCTCTCCACAAAGAGCACTGGAAGATTGGCTAATGGGTTTCTTTCTCATGGTTCTTGCTGAATCAATATGGAAATGGTACTCAGGTAGAGTCTTCTGTGAGCCCTGACTTCTGTTTAAAAAGGATCAACAAGAAAATGGCTTCAGTGCCTTGACATCCTCTCATGGTACTGCCAGCATGCCTTTCTATGGTACCTAGAGGTTATTAGCAGAAATATTTATCAAGTCCTTTTCTAAAAATATTCTTGGCAATACCCTTGGCCTGGCTGCCTGCAGAGTGCACTGGTTGGGCTGGCAGTTCTGCCCCACTCTGCCTGACTGCTTCTTGTTCTTTGTCTGCCGTGCCTCAGCTGCTGCTCTACGCGCAGCAATCGCCAGGCTGCCTTGTTAGGATCCACCCTCTGTGTCAGGTGAGATGTATCAGTAGATAAGACAGAGTGTCCAGTAAGCCTGATACCTTCATCTTGCAAGCCTTGTCCCAGTGCGTATTTATTGTGGCCTTGGAACTGGCTAATTTTGTCTGTGAGATTTTTTTCCATATGGTCCTGCACTGTCTGAAAGGTTTTTAAGTAAGAACAGCAGCTCAAAATCGTAGAGTAAGATCTGTCAAGTTTCATCAACAATTTTGTAGGACATGGCTGTGGTGATGTTCAGCACTGGTACACTGAACTCTACACTTCATAGAGATGGACTGAGGTTGGTCTTTTGTACAGTTACCAGGTGACTCAAGTAGCCAAAAAAACCATACCACTGTCTGTTGAGTGAATGGCACCTGTTGATTTTCCTATAATAGCCAAGTAAAGAGGAGCAACTACCATGGGAAAAGACTTTATGAGGTTTCCTTACACTAGAATAATAAATAAAAGGCCTTTTCTTAGTAACAGTTATGTTCCACTTAGGAATTCCATGTATCTTCGATATGATGCTGTGATTGTAATCCAAAAGCCAGTGCCTTACAATGACAGAAAACGGCAAAATAATCTCTTTTTGAGGTACTGAAAAGTTACGCCATTTTAGTCACCTTCTCTTGGCAAAAATCAAAGTTATCATGCCATTAAACTTCTAGTCAAACAGAAATAGACAAAAATAATCAAATTATCTTCCTGTAGGAAATGCTAAGGCTGAAAAACAGAAATTTCTTATTAGAATCATACTGATATACGGATGCAGGTTTACAATATCTGAAGAATAAATAGCTCTAGTTCGCTAACTCTCTTCATGGTATATCTGTTCATCTAAAAATAATAATTTTCAGTCTTAACAGACCAATAAAATGAGTTTTTCTGCTGCTGTCATTTACAAAAGAGTAGTAAATGACAATGATATCCTTCCTGAAATTTCTATTACTTAATCAAAAAAATAACTAGTCTAAATTATTATATACTTAACTGAGAATAATCTAGTGAATAGTGATCCCATGAAGAATTCCTGCTAGAGAAGATTTTGATCCAAATACTTGACAACATCCATTAGCAGTGTTGTTTCTGTAAGTGTAGTAAACGCATCACCCCACAGCAGCCCAGATGATGCTGCATTTATGCATGTAATCCTCATAACAGACCTGCAATGAACAGGTAAGTAAAAATTTTTTAAGCCTCAAAATTATCTGTCTTCATTATAAACTGGGGAAAAAAAAAAGTGGAGGAGCTGCAGCCACTGTAGATCAGCAACAACATAAATTTAGATGGGACTGAGTCAGATAACAAGCTCTCTAGATAAAGAAGCAGCATTTTGAAAATTCAAGAACTTCATTCAGTTTGTTGTATTTTGTATTTTATTAAATGTTTCATTATATCCAATAAGGTGTCTATGCTGCCAAGTACTTGTTTTCCACTCTGCTGGAAAAATGACACAGTGATTAGGTAAATAGTAACTTCTCCTGAAGTTTGTATCAAGGATGTACATTAAGAAATCAAGGTGCTTTGGGATACATTTGCAGCTAATGTAATTGGAAGAGCTTCACTGAAATGCATTTACAAATTTAAGCTGTGATCCTAAAAATGATTTCATATGGCTGCATGAGCTCATGCAGTGAGAACCAGAGACAGTGTGCTGACCTTATGCCAAAATGTTCTTTAAATAAACTTGTTGCTATCTGGTCATTTTTAATTCCAAAACCAGCATTACATCAATGGAAAGTAGATCTAAAATAGATTCATTCAGACATTTAATGAAGACCATCCACATCTTAAATGAAAACTAGAGATAACCTACCTGCACTGGATAGATGGATGAACACCAGGATCTTGAATGTGTTCCAGTTACTTCACTTTCAGGAAGCTTGTGTTTTACTCCTTAGCTTCTCACTTATAAGAAGTACCATTTATTAAAAATATGATTCCACTATCTGTTAAGTCACATCAGTTACATTGTTATTTAGGCCTTGCGTCAAAGTACCTGGAGGTACTTTTATTTATGTATAAGTTTTGAATCCATCCTTTATATAGGAAATTCCAAAATTTTATAACAAAACTGTTGTTGGAAAACATACACACCATTTAATGGAAAGGTCACTGTTTTGTGGGAGATATACAGAGGGAGATAAATTTTCATGGCTAGGAAATTATTGTTTGGGCCTTGGAATGATAAATATCTAAAACAAAGCAATCCTGAAATACTGTTGGCTTTCCATGTATTTTTGCTATCATGCCAGATACTGCAGGTTCATTGAATGTTCAGAATCTGAAAATTGAAGAAACAGCAGATAAACAGAGAAACTGGAAAGATGGAAACCTCAGTTAATTGAACTGACTGAAAACATTCAGCTACATGATTAACATCACATTTGTAGAAGAACTGCACCTTCAATGGTACACAACTATTTTCAAATTCTGTTCTAATTCCATAAGACAAATGATGACATAAAATCAGGGAGAAAAAAATATCAAAATTTGCCTGCAGCTGGACTTTAACTACTAAGCTTACCAAACCAGGCATATTCATATCTCAGTGCTGTCTGAGAACTATACCTGACTGAAAGACCTGGCTGAGTAACATTGTAACACCATGGAATAATACAGCTTTCACTACTACTGAGGACACCTTCTCCCTGCCTTTCCCACAACCTCCTTTGAGCTACTAGGAGTGTGTAGAAGAAGGCAGTTTAGGGAGAACTAATACCAAGCCGTGTTGAGGCATACACCAAGCTGGTGATAGTTCTGCAAGAGTGGTGTCAATAAGCAGTAAGAGAAAATGAGACTTAAAAGAGACAACCTTTGTGTAAGAATAGGCTTATTATAAATCATGCAGACTAGCAAACCTGAAAACAGGAGTTTCTAAGTCTTTAGAAGAAGAGTGCTTAGTATCTTACACATTCTCTGTGTGTGTGCGTGTGTCTATGCATGTATCACACTGACAGTTACACATGCATCCCTAATGCACTGAAAGCAGAAAATGTTAGTATGCTTGGTAAACAACTAATTTGGAGAATCCTATAAAAATAACAAATCACATTCTGTAATTCTATATCTTTATATCTTCACTTGGCCCTGCTCGGTGTATTTGCTCTGTTATTAATGAATTCCACTACAGCATTCATTGACGGGTTCCTTATAGAGATCAATGATCTGTGTCATCCTCCCAGTTACAGGTACAGAGCATACTGACACTTTATTTGGAGATATGCTGATATGAACATGACTCTGGTAGCTCAAATATATCAACTCTGGAGTGAGTTTGAAACCTATGAGGTTTCCTTGACAAACATTCCCAGGAAAAAGAGAGTGTGGATAACGAAAGTTAATCAACAGTCTTCCAATATTACTTCCTTAATTTCAGTTGGCAGTATACGACTCATTCATTAAATACATAGGATAATAATGGATCTGGCTACAAAAGACCACCATCTCCGAAGCAGATGACTTGTTCAAATATCAAGGCCCGAGCAATTCTCTTTCAGTACATCAGAACACAGCAGGGCTAACAGAAACTTAAAAATCAAATAATTCAGCTCAGTATTAAGCTTTCTAATTATGACTTCAGGAGTAAACATGATGCAGGACAGAACCTGTTCTTACTCTAACAAACTCTTTTGAGTTTCCTGAGAAGCTGAGTTTCAGAGAAGACTTAAGAAGCCTAAAAGCCTCTCACTAACTGTTTACCAAATACTGAGCAAAACTTTTGAGTCTGTTTAAGGTTCCAAAAGCAAAAGCACCTGGTAGCTCAGTTAAGACTGGTCTTGTTTCTTTGTCTCTCATTTCACTGGAAAATATATCTCCAGAGAAACTGAGCTTGAAATTTCAGTTTTCATAGCTTGTCCAGTGACAATCTTCCTGTCCAGTCTTCCTGTCCTGACTAGAATTTGAATCAGTCTATGGACTCAGTGCTCTCAAGAGGGATGGTAAAGCATCTCTTGCATATGATTAATGCACACAAGTTGCTTCACCCCAAACTTACTTCAGTTGTTTCTATGACATATTACCTTCCATACTTATCTCAGTAAATGAAATATTTGGAAAGTCAAAAATTATGCAAATTCTGCTCTTCTAGATGTGAACATATGTGCCTCTGGCTTCAATTTAAGGTGTTTCAACAAAATACCCAAACATATGTGAGATAATTCAGATGAATCAATGGATTCTCTTCCTTCCAATGGATTTGACAGGAGAAATGTCAAAGGAGAAAAAAGACTGTAAATAAAGCAATTTTATTTTCTCCGACTTGATTATTCTGCACTTCAGTTGCTTAAAAACTAGCAGTTAGTAAGTAATGCTAGAACTCACACCATTAAGAAGCAATTTACTGAAATTGCCAGAATGCATAAGTTCCCATTTCAAGGGAGGGAGTGAATTATTTAAGCCCCGCTGTGAAAAACGGGATAGAAAAAGCCCATCTCTGGTTATAGTAACTTTTGCTCTGGAGCGTTGCTACGTTGCCATCTAGTGATAAAATAGAAAGGTGCAATAGATGGCGGCCGAGGGAGAGGAAACCAAACCTACATAAACGGCGCTATTTATCCCAGGAAAGATCGTACCCGCTTCTTGCAGTATAATAAATAGCATTAATTACATGCTGAGAGTAAACTCTTTAATAAAAAGAAGGTAAAGTCACAAAAATAGAAATGAACGTTTTATAATTTGTATTAAGAAAGTGTACGAAATGGGTAAGGGTCAGATGGTGAATACACCACAGGAAACATCTGCAGTTGAGAACACTTTGTAAAATATAAATCCAGAGTCATCTTCACTAACCCATGACAAAAATTAGTTTTGATGGATTTGGATTATCTTTGTGTTAGGAAAGCCTGTGATGGATAAAATTTTACAGAACAGAAACTTGTAGCAAATACTTTTGCTAAACATAACTCCTGGTATGTTCCGATCACTGTTAGTTGCTGGTTTGTTCTATTTTCTTATAAACTCTCAATCAAGTAAAAACTATGAATGTTTGATCTTGCTTTCTACTTATTCCATAAGCTTCTGTTCAAAGGAAGTAAAACAATTACACACAGTGAGTTTTTTAGGACTGACAGAAAGTCTTACTTAGGTTTAAGTGCTATGGTGAATGAAACAAAGGGCAGCTAAATGTGCAGATGACAGCTCATCATCTACTGTCTTAAACCTGTATTCAAAGAAAAGGAAAAATGGCAAAATCATTATTGAAGCACAAAGTTATCTCAAAGTAGAATAAAGAGACCCAGACGTGGGCATCTCATCAACAGCTTGCTTTCATCATGGTCCTACTCATCATTGGCTGGTTGTAGAGTTGCAAGTGTAACAATTTTAAATAGCATTCAACAAATAAAAACAAACCAAAAATTATACTGTATCCTAATTTTGGATGCTCCTGAGAATAATACTTCTGTTTTTCAAATAGGTATGAACAACAGGTACCTGTTTCATGTTTTTTGGAATTTGTTTCCCAAATCCCAAAACAGTTTGCACAGTCCCTGAGAACACTGTTTAAGTAGAATAAAGTTTATTATTAATTATATTTTAGTCCACCTAGAATAAGGCTGTTTATTACATAATTTCTTTTTTGAAATTCTTGGAAAATGCTTGGTATTATAAAATTAATTTAGAAACAATGACATAACATTAAAATTATATTTACTCAATCTAGTAATTTCAGAATATACAACACTCACTTTTCACTGTATTCTTTCCATAGCAGCAGACAGAAAACAAAACCAGTTTCCTAGCATCTAGTTATCTCACAGCAAAAATGCCTTCACAATACAATTAATATTGCTATCTTTTTCTTCTCTTTCATTTTAATCTTGAAAATACTAAGAAATGTTAAAAAACAAAAAAAGATATAATGATGGCAACCTAAGAATAAAGAAAAAATCAAAATTAATTGTAATGGATGCGTATCTTGTGCCAGATACTGTGCTAAAGACTAGTTACTTTCCACCAATTGTTTAGGTCAGAAACCCATTCCCAACAAAATTTATTGTACATATTAATCCCTACAACTAATCCATGTTGGATAATCTCTTAAATGAATCTCCATTCAGTTCAGAGATCAATCTGTATAGATTAGCTTGTACAATAGGTCTAATTTAACATTTTAGGTCTAAATTAAGCAAGTAAATTGACATCCCTGTTTATCACATATCATGACTTCCACAATGCTTTTGCCTAAACCTTTTTCTGACAGTTTGCCAAACAGATGTATGAACTCTGAGATGAGGCTTGGGTTTGACGGTCATGTTACTGCCAGTTAAAATTTCTGAATAAAATTTTCACAAAAATGAAAATTTCACTGAATCACTAAAACTTACTAATTATTCTATCTCTATGAAATAGATAATAGACTTCACCTTACTTATTATACCTGTGTTACTGCTGCAGTATTGTCAGGGAAGAAACCCCTGCAAATTTATTTTTCCTAGCACAGCTAAAGCAAATAAATAAAGATGTATAAAGGCAATATATTTCAATAAGACATTTTCACTTTCAACTGGTAAATTGTCACAAGACATGCATTTAACTTTTTCTCGTAAGTAGCATTTTTCAACTTGTGATGGAGTAATTGCAGTGAGGATCTATTTGTACGGATCTGCACTTTCAGGATCATATAGTCACAAAATTAACTTGTAATGAGTAAAAGAGAGACACATCTTGATAGTTTTTTAACAGATACTAATTTATCACCGCAGTAGCATTTCTTCTTGTGACAGCACACAAGTTAATGTAACAATATGAACTTAGGAAAGGCAAGTGCTGTAAGGTAGTCTTATACTCTGTTTCTTTTTGATTTGCACAGGCAACACCAACTGAGTCCATCACCTCATCCCTGGAAAAGTCATGGAATGCCTCATTCTGGAGGCCATCTCTGTTCACATGGATGATAAGAAGGTGATCATGGATTTGCTAATGGCAAATCATGTTTGAGTAACCTGATTGCCTTTTATGATGAAATAACTACCCGAATGGATGAGGAGAGAGCGGTGAGTATTGTCTACCTTGAATTCAGCAAGGCTTTCAACAAGGTCTCAAAATATCCTCATAGGCAAAGTCAGGAATTGTGGACTGGATGAATGGACAGTGAGGTGGATGGAGGCCTGGCTGAACAGCAGATCCCAGAGGGTTGTAATCGATGGCACAGGGTCTAGTTGGAGGCCTGTCACCAGTGGTGTCCCCAGTGTTCAATACTGTGCCCAGTATTGTTTAACTTGCTCATCAATGACTCGGGTGAAGGGGCAGATGCCTCCTCAGCAAGTTCACTGATGACACAAAGTTGGGAGGAGTAGCGAATGCCCCAGAGGGTTGTGCAGCCCTTCAGAAGGACCTCGACAGGTTGGAGAGATGGGCAGAGGGGAACCTTCAGAAATTCAAAAACCAAATGCAGTGTCCTGCACCTGGGGAAGAATAACCCCAGGCACCAGCACAGGCTGGAGGCCAACCTGCTGAGGAGCAGCTCTGCGGAGAAGGACCTCAGGGTCCTGGTGGACAACAAGCTGTCCATGAGCCAGCACCGTGTCCTTGTGGACAAGAAGGCCAATGGTATCCTGGGGTGTGTTAGGAAAAGCATTGCCAGCAGGTCAAGGGAGGTGATCCTGTCCCTCTACTCAGCCCTGGTGAGGTGCACTTGGAGTGCTGTGTCCAGTTCTGGGCTCCTCAGGAAAACAAAGATGATTAAGGCACTGGGGCATCTCTCTTGTGAGGAAAGGCTGAGGGAGCTGAGCCTGTTCAGCCTCGAAAAGAGACAACTAAGAGGGGACCTCATCAATGTCTGTGAGTATCTAAAGGGGGGGTGCCAAGAGAGTGGATCCAGGCTCTGCTCAGTGGCGCTGAGCAATAGGACAGGAGGCAATGGGCAGAAACTGATGCACAGGAAGTTCCACCTGAATATGAGGAAGAACTTCTTTACTGTGTGGATGACTGAGCACTGGAACAGATTGTCCAGAGAGGCTGTGGAGTCTCTGGATGCAATCCTGTGCTCTAGGATGACCCTGCTTGAGTAGGGAGCTTGGACCAGATGACCCACTGTGGTTCCTTCCAACCTGCCCCATTCTGGGATTCTGTGAGGGAAACAGCACCTCCTTTCTCAGAAGACTTTACGCAGAATAATTTTTTGTCCTCTGATGACATCACACTTCCCTCAGGAGCCCTTTCTCAGTCTCCCTCCGTCCTTGTGAGCTATGCAGGTATATACAGCCTGTTCAGCTGCAGCAAAGGAAGAGGAGTTACTCACTGCTGAATTTGTCAAGGAAATGTTACAAAGCTGTTATTTCAGTGTGTATCACGTATGCTTCCATGACTGGCACATTGCTGACATACTGCTGTGTCAGTCATGAAGACTAACACCTGGTATTTCCATCTCATGGTACATGCAAGAGGAATAAACATTCAGTGGGACGGACTCACCACCTTCCTCACGAAGTATAGCAGGGTAAGGATGTGCACAGAGGCAGTTTTTATAAAACAGCTGACGTGCTGCAAGTTTACATCCTACAGTTCGCATCCTGCAGTTTCCTATTCATCTGCTCAAATCAAAATGCCGAGTCTTGTAATCCATCCTTAGAATAGGGCAAGCTGAGTAATCATACAGCTGCTTGCTCAGAGGTGGCTGAGTAGAAGAACTTGCACAGGAAGAATATAAGCTTGCCTCCACAGCTGTGAAGTTCAATCATTTTTAGCAGACTGAGAACTACTTATGAATTCAGTTTGTTAGCAAGGACACTTTTTTTTACTATTGAAAGCTTTCATATTTTCCCACATGATCACAATTTCTCAAAGAGGAGTTGAGGTAAGAAATAATGTATGTTATCAACTCTTTATATTGAATTTGGCAGATGCTATGAAATAAGAAATTTTATAAACAAGATGATATTAGTTTACTGTACCAATAGAATGTTTAATCAGAGTCATTGTATACCACACACATTTAAAAAAATTCAAACAAGTACAGAAATTCAAAGACATTAATAATGGGTTGGTCTGCCAAAGTCTGCCATAATCAGCCTGAATTTGTGTCAAAATTGTTTTCCATAAAAATGAGAAAAAAAATAGAAGCGCTAAATTAAGATATAAGGCCAAAGAATATATTCAAATTTAAATTTACCTTGCTTTCACTGATGGAGAGTGGATCAGTTCTACAAAAATACTAAATTATGTATTACTTTAAGTTATCATTAAAAAGATTGCTGTTGAGTATTTTACACAATTTAAATCAGTCTGCTTGTATGAGATGTATATACAGTGTCTAAAATAATGTCTTTAACATACTGGCTTTGGTTGTTTTCACAGCATAAATATTTTAATACTTAAAGAGAGATTGTTATTTGCTGATGTTTCTCATTTTTAAATATACTCTAGGCATTTTTCATAGTTTTTTTCCAACATAGCTTCTCTCTTACCAAAAAGATGTACTATTTAAAGAAAGCATGACTTCTGAAAATGTTGCTTTATTTAAAATTATCAGATTGAAAAGATCAGTTTTCAAGGAAGTTTATCAGAGTGCACAATGGAGACCTTGTGTTGTGCCCTATATGAGGAGAAGACTCACTTCCCAAATAGAGGAGACCCATACCTCTCTGTAACATGATGGAGCAAAGTGCTGCTTGTGTTAAAATCAGAGCCTCAAAGTCTTCTGCAGCCTTACTGCAGCCGGAATGAACAAGGTCCAAGGGTGAGGGAAAGGCAGGGAAATGGCTGTATCTTGGATGTCGGAAATACAGTAGAATTAGGTTTGCATGAAATCAAAATGTTAAATTAAAATTTAATTTAAATAAATAAAATCCAATTTAAATACAAAAATGTTAAATCTGATTAAGTCAATGCTAAATCGTCCACTGCCTTCAAAAGAGGTCAAGAATTCCTCCATCACTTAAAGTGGACAAAAGAACCTGTGACAGTGATCAGAGTTTAAAATGTGGAAGTATGTTTTAATCACCACTCCAGTAAAATGTTAAAGAACTACGGCAGAGCTCAGGGGTGATCAGTGGAGTAGAATGCAATTGGAGGCCTGTTGTCACTGGCACTCCCCAGGGATGAATACTGGGTCCAGTCTTATTCAGCTTGTTTATCAATGGGATGGGAGGCACCCTCAGCCGGTGTGCTGATGACGCTAAGCTGGGGGAGTGGCCGATACACCTGAAAGCTCTGCTGCCACTCAGCAGGACCTCAGTAGGCTGGAGAACTGGGCAGAGAGAAACCTGGTGAGGTTCAACAAGGGCAAGTGCAGGGTCCTGCACCTGGGGAGGAATAACCCCAAGTGCCAGCACAGGTTGGGGGCTGACCTGCTGGAGAGCAGCTCTGTGGAGAAGGACCTGGGGTTCCTGGTGGATGACAAGGTGACCATGAGCCAACTGTGTCCTTAGGGCCAGGAGGGCCAATGGTGTCCTGGGGTGCATCGGGAAGAGTGTGGCTAGAAGGCTGAGGGAGGTGATCCTGCCCTTCTACTCAGCCCTGGTGAGTCCACCTCTGCAAGACTGTGTCCAGTTCTGGGCTCCTCAGCACAAGAAAGACAAGGAGATATTGGAGAGGGTCCCACGGAGGCCACAAAGATGAAGTAGGGTCTGGAGCACCTCTGTTGTGAGGAGAGACTGCAGGAGCTGGGCCTGTTCAGTCTGGAGAAGAGAAGACTGAGAAGGATCTCATTAATGCATTTAAACCTCTCGAAGGAGGGTACCAAGAGGATGGTGCCAGACTCTTTTCAGTGGTGCCCAGCGACAGGATGAGGAGTCACAAACTAAAACACAAAAAGTTTCACCTCAACATGAGGAAGAACTTCTTTCCATTGAAAGTGGCAGAGCACTGAAACTGGCTGCTCAGGAAGGTTGCGGGGTCTCCCTCTCTGAAGAAATTCAGAACCCACCTGAATAAGTTCCAGTGTAACCTGCTCTAGGTGACCCTGCCTTGACAGGAGGGTTGGACTGGATGATCTCCAGAGGTCCCTTCCAACCCTGTGGATTCTGTGATCCTGTAACTACTTCAAATTTGCTGAAAAAAACCTCTACGACTACAAAACTAAATTTGTAGTTATCAAGAAAACACACAAGTAATTTTAATTATTGTGACTGAAGTGGAAGAAGAAAAAGTTGATCTTTGTTTCTTCTAGGATGAGAGATTGCTGCTATTAAGGTTGTTTTTGGCTTCTTGTCAATCATGCTTTGTTTAAGTTTGGTAACTGTGCTCGGTGGATTCCTTCCAGCAAACAAAATTTAAAAGAGCAATTTTAAAAGAGCAAGAGCTCACTTCTACAGTAGTATCTGGGAAATTCAGGAAGACATTCTCAGAAAATACTAACAATCATCAAACAGAAGACATGCATGAAAGATTACCCTGGGGTTGACAGAAAAAATCCAAGTAAGAAGCTTACTAGCCTACTGTACAAATAAACAGAACAGTTACACGGCTTTGAGGGCAAGCACATGATGCTTTACATTCACAGGAATTATCAGAAGGGTTCAAAACTCATGAGAAATAAATCTACTGCTATTTATTTCTATTATGTTTAGAGAAACAGGACTTTGTATACATATTTCGTAAGCAAAAGTATTCCATTGAAGTATGCCTGACTAGCATTACAAATGTTTTCCTCCTCAATAAATAAAGCAAGCCAAATACTAGCAAACTCCGTGGATGATAGGAGCAGAATACAAGTTACTGTTTTCATCTAAAAGCTAATGGGTTTATTCAGAAAATCTACAGAGCTTTTTTCAGTAGACTCACAACCATTAGACTTTTCCTTTCCTTTTTCCTAATGCTTCCCAGTATAAGGTGATCCTAACTCTGGTAGGGCTTCCTAGACTGAGAACCACCAGGGTTCCTGTCAGGTCTTGCTGTGCTAAAATATGTGCTCTTATGCTTCACTACTCATTTTTTCTTGGCTTCTTTAGCACACTTCAAGAGCATTCTTCTCTCTCTCCACACCAGTGGCACCCTCTGTTCAATTACTTTTAATTCCTACTTGTTTGAGCAGATGTTTTCTAGCTGCAGCTTTATTCTGACTCCCAAGTTTGTCTCTTCTTTGTAATCTATTGCTCATGAGCTGCCTTCTGCACTTCTGTCTTGAAACACTGATTTACCTTGGGCAGTGGGTAGCTGTGGATTTGTTCAGTGCTACATCTGAATTCACATGTTAATATCTTTCATTTTTAGACATGTTCTAAGTACAGACATTCTTATGGATTTTAATTCAAAATGCAAACAAAGGAGTTCTCAATTTGACCTCTACATACATATACAATATCCAACATTATCCAAAAATCATAAATTACAAACTGATAGATTTTTACTTTACTTACATAGATCATTCAATATTATCTGTTATTTTCTACATAAAATAATACTATTACATATTTAGAAAAAAATAGTTACACAGAAAAAAACTTTACTTGTCTGCTTGTGAAACTGCCGTCACTTACCACATGAAAAAATTAGAATGATCAGGAGTACATTTTGCTTTGATGCACTGTTCTTCCTAGTTCTATCAGTTTATGTTTTGCTTGTACCAATATATACATCTATATAATGCTTTACTACTTGTAGAAAAAGCTTTGATTTATGAATAGTCCAGTTGTGTTCAGTGAGACAAGTTACAAACACATGGGCATGCTCGGAAACTCAGAGAGAGTTAGCGAACACAAACAAATAGGCATCAATTAGTTTTGATGGTCATGATATAAGTTTCAGCAATCCCATCTGGTAAGAGAAAATATGAAATGAAGAGAGGTTTCTTGCATTTTTACATTCATTGTTAGTTAATAGCAACGATGTCTGCATAATGTTTTTTTTATCTCTCATTTAATGTAAGATTAAAATTTGGTAACATTGTCCTACATTTCTTTTAAGCCTTAATCATACTACAGAATACAGAAAGAGGTATAAAAACACAGTGGTCATTGCAAAAGCTGAGGGGTTTTGCAGCTGTATATGATAAGCTGCCTTTTGTCCCCAAAGAAGGTATGGGATGCAGCTAGGTCTGTAGAGCAAACAGAGTAGCTGGATGTTAAAGGGATACATGTAAAATATTTAATATAGCAATAAAATAAATGAGGCTATCAGAAATCTTAGATTCATTGATTCATCAAACCATCTCTGCACTAATGAAACTCTCTTCTTACTTGGCAGTTTTCCTTCACAATCTTTTAGCAATAAAGATGGGTTATTTTGTGAACAGCATATCCAGTTCTGGAGCTCCATTTCACTACAGACTATGGTGCTATGAGAGACAGCTTCATCCAAAGTATCACAAGTATACAATGATCAGACTGCAATTTATTTACACAGACTTTATTTTTGTTTTGCTCTGTAAGTCTCAGCAAATGGACAGTTCGGTGTTGGTTTTGGCGAACTAAAATTATTTTTAAAATAACACACAAATGCTTAACCCTTGTTAGCCTGACATAAGAACAGCTGAGAACATATTTAGATTAAACCTTAAAAAATTAAGATTTCAGGGTCCTCTGAGAAAAAACTCACATTTCTTTTAAACTGACAATACATCTACAGTTCAGCGTTCCAATGACAGACAATCTACACCTCTGAGACTGAATGATTATAGCATTATTTATAAGCACACTGGACCAAATGTAGGGGAAAAAAAAGAGAGAAAAAGAAAAAAAGAAAAAAAGAAAAAGAGAATAATTTGAGAGAAACTTGAGCCTAAAAGCATGTAAAATATTCATAAAGCTTTTGGCTCAAGTTTTTCTTACATGTATGTGAGACAACCTGGCTACTGTACAGTATCAGTGACACTTTGGGGAACTACAAGACGACTGTCTCTCAGCAGCTCCATAAACAAGTCTCTGAGTGACAGGCAGCTGGCAGGGCGCATTTCCCAGCCCCTGAGCTCTCTGAGAATGTGGAATGGGTCATTCTAGAGGCTGACACATCTTGATCACCTGCCTTTAAGGTCACACTTCACCCCATTCACCAGCTTAGTCTCATACTATAATGGCCCAAAACATCAGATAGGATTAGCAGCAAAAGAAATTAAGGGTTTTCAAGACTTGGGTATGTGGGTTTCAGGTTAATAGAGACTAAACTCTTTATTCTAACCTGTATTTAACAACCGACTAGAATTTCTGTTGATGCAGTAGCTCTTACCCGCAGCCCTAGTTGCACTTTGAATGGATTATGAACTCAGGGTGCTGTTTTCAAACAGATTAAGCCTGTGCAAACTGGGGCTACTGTGTTCCCCTCCCTTGAGCTGACACTTTTGCAATGACCCGGATAAGGGAACTATTCTAACAAAAAACAGACCTAGGAAAAAGGGAATGCTTTCAGCAAACTCAATATCTTTCTTTGTCAAATATTGCATGATGTTTGGCATCCTGCTTTAAGAAATAAAAACAGTAACAAAAATTTATACCTTCATTAGGGATTTTTGTTTGTTTTTTTCCCTTTACATAGTGCTTCATTCTCTCTGACTCAGAGAGGCATATTCTGAGAAATTTATACATCTGTAAAGTCCTCAAAAAAGTTAATCACCCAGTATCTTCCACATTTCCTTTCCGTTAGACTTCCAATGGCTGATGCTGTTAGAGACTGAGACACAACACAGTGTGTTTGTACACACTTAACATTTACTTACACATGCCTGGAAAGGGAACCCGCTGCTCAAATGACACATAGCAGTGAAATTCTGGGGGAAACACTGTTATAAAAGCTAACTTATATGTGTCCATTTTCATATTTAACATATTATAAGCTCTTTAACATATATCCATTTAAATTACAGTATCATACACACAGAAGTTTTAATTTCATTTCTGCTCTGCAAAGACAGCAATTTGTTTGCTGCTCTTTTAGAGAAGAATGGAGTATGCAGATCTCGAGAACTCAAAGTTGGTTTTTTTTCTTAGTATTATAATATAAGATAGTTGTATTTGCCATGCAAGTACAATACAACAAATAATCATTTACAAATCTCATTTTCAGGCAAAGGATTTAGCTTTACAACTTGTCAACCACAGTATTTTATTTTCCTGTCTATCTCCAGTCTTGTCAGCTGCTACCTCATTTACACTTGCATGTAAAAAATGTGTGTCTGTAAACTGCTACTGAAATTTCAAAAGTATCCTGTATTATCAGAGCTATTCTCCCACTGAATTCAAACTCTTGCTATTGTGGTGATGTTATGATTTTTTACCTTTTATCTTCTGCAGTACGTATATCAGGAAACTCCCACTCAATAAATGAAGTTCTTTCACACTGTAGATACATCTAACCAAAGGGTTGAAACACTTGCTAGTGCATCCAAATATATAATTCGTGACAACATACAAAAACATTACTTTGTAATGTTCTGTATCTAATTTTTATCATGATGAAAAAAGATTAATGAATGTAACAAAAATAATTAAGGGAAATTTTAACCGGAAAAACTAATTTTAAAATAGTAATAACAGGCAACAAGCAGGGATCAATTACATTAGTACACTGTTCAAATAAAATTATGTATGTCCTGACTGTATAATGATTTCTCTTCCTCCTAAGCTAAGCTGACAGCATTCTGGAGAGTTTGAAGTACTACAGATGCCAACCATGTCTGGCAGAGTGATTCTTCAGCTTTTTTCGACTATGACATTTTCAACACCTAATATTTTTTGTAAATCACTGTACATTTTAACTTACAATAGGAAAATGCTCTAAAGATGCTGTAAATAATCAGTGAGTAAAACTAACTTATCTTTTACTGAATGTTTTAGTGAGATTAGTGAAAAATTTCAAAATTTTATTCTTTAACACTGTTCTGTAGGACACATGCAGATTAGCTAACCATGGCCCACATGGCCCACAGACTACTTTTCTGCAACCACTCTTTTAGTGTAGATAAGACCTCCCTGTAAAATGCCTGTGTATTACATCATTGTCACATTGAACCAATTTTAACAGAAAACTCCTACTATAGGCCACGTACCCTGACATTTTCATTGCCAAGAGTCTTCTTCAATCTATATCTTTCCTGAGACTCAGAAATTGCATACAGTAGGAGAAACAGTATCAGAAAAACATTAACATCACTCAGTAGTCCTTCAACACAATTAGGAAGTATCATTAAGGAGAAAGAAATAGCACACTCTGACCCATCAGCCATTAGCTAACAGTCCAGCTGGCCTTCTTGCTTGTTACAGCACTTTCCCTTCATTCATGCTCCCTCTTGATTTTCTGAACTACTGAAGTTCTTACCCAAATTCTCCTCTAAACTACTTGGTATGTAATTTTTTAAATGCATAATCAGAATATGTGGGATACTTCATTAGTATAATTGAAAGCACAGGAATGTAACAATTTCACATATATATTTAACACATCTGAATGAAATGCAGATCTCACACTGCTTCTGTTCAGTGTTTATGAAAAAATTCCTGAGTCTCTTGCATTTATTGGGAGGCAGGAAATGCAGACAGATGAAAAACCTGAATGTACCCAAATTAGAGAGAAATTTGTGATAAATGTTAACTGCCTCAGTTCTTCATATCCAGTCAGTAACACTGAACAATCCAGAAGACAATACAACCCGAGCTTTACCAGTATACATATATACTTCTTCCATGAGTTCAGTTTTACAAAGTCAATCCCACATACCATCTTGCCAATGCCAAAAAAGGCAGTCACATTCCTTCACTCCCTGAACATAAACTCTTGCCATTTTGTGCCACCTCTAAATGCCCACCTGACCTCTCCCAGAGCAGATTCAGCTTACCCAAGTAGTGAAAAAACCTAATACAGTCCATGTATATTAGAGGAAAAACCCAGTGCAGCAGCGTTGCATGTTCTTGCTGGTTTTCTTGTTCATACTAGATGAGTCACAACAAAGTAGTCAGTTCAAAAAAAATTTTCCTCTGAGACTCTTTGGAAAGTGACATTACACTAATACCACATTACTAGGACACTTTGAACTCAAATTTATTTTGAGATCCAAGGTAGTATTTGCTTTGGCAACGATGAAGTGTTAATATGATTCAGCTATACTGGAAAATTGTATCCTGAAACAATCTTGACCATTGCTTGAGGAGTCATGAGATGATCTATGGCCTCAGAAGTGAGTGCACTAAAGCAAAGTTTGCCATTGTGTCAAGAAGACTGGAGTAAAATTACTTCAGCAGCTCCATGTGGCTTTCAGTGACTTCCCACAAGCTCTGTGTAGGGATACAGAAGTCATGACTATGTATTGTTTTTAGCATAAGCAGACAAAATATGGACTGTAAGGTACCTTTAAGGAACTATGCTCTTTGAATTGAATACACACAATTGCTTCCCATCATTTGCAATTGCTCAGTATCTTTGTTCTGAACTGACTACTTTGTCATAGCATCTGTTAGCACTGACATTCAGGATTTATGTATTTCCAGTTGTTTAAAAAAAAGTTCTCTGTCAACGTTGTATTTAATTATGTGTTATATGTCTCTCTAGCTTTACAAGACACAGTTAAACTTTTCTCCAGTGGCTTTTATAGATCCTCAACCTTTTGGCTGGAGTAAATCTGAAGGAGAGAAAAAGCAACTAAAATCAAACACTACAGCCCGCCAGACAGCTGCAGACTTTGACTGCTCAGTGACTCAGGTCTTTGAATAACTGTCTTGGCAATAATTATTACATCATTCACATTTTTATGCCTTTTTAATAGCTACTTTACCAAAAAAAAAAAAAAAAGGAAGAAGAAAAAAATCTTCCCCCTGGGTTGTTGGTTGTGTGAAGGAGGAAGGAATAAAAACAGCCACTGAGACATCAGTTCCACTTCTGAGTGTGCATGGTGAAGGCGTTTCTCTGCTATGGTTTTTTCCATTATTGTTTTTTTTTTCCTCATGAATAAGCCTGGGGCCATGTTCCGGTGTCTCTGGAGAAGATGGCCTCTCATATTCAGCCTTCGTTCCCCAAACTTTAATTTATAGTCTTGTGATCATTAATCCGGCCAGCCCAAGCGCGTCGGCAATGCTGTGATACACTGCATTGACAGTGTAGCTGTCTGACATCGGTAGCAGGAGCCGCAGGTACCGCGGCAGCTGGAACCCGAGGGGTAACGGGAGCCAGCTCTGCGGGACGGGCACCGCATCCGCGCCCTGGCGCCCTCTCCCCAGGGCCGCCAGGTACAGGCGCCACGCCAGCCCCGCCATCCTGGCCCGGCCGCCCGCCATGGCCGCCCCCGCCCTGCCCTCCCGGCCTCCCACGGCCGCGGGGCCGCCTGGGGCAACCGCCAAGGCGCCGTCCTCCCGCAGGTGCGGCCCGCGGAGACTACGCGCCCCAGCATGCTCCGCGCCCGGCTCCCCTCGGCGCCCCGCGCGGGGGAGGCCGCGCGGCGCGCTGGGTAATGTAGTCAGGGCTGGGAGGCGTAGTGGGGGAGCGGCAGGGAAAAGAGCGGCCGGGAGCGGCGGTGGACGCTCCGGTTTTCCACGGGGACGAGCGGCGAGCTCCGGCTGAGGGCAGGGGTCGGGCTGGCGGGGAGCGGCGGGGCAGGTCAGGCCGATAGGCGGCGGCACCTGGACGCGGCAGCGGCGGCACCGCCCGCCCGCCCGGCGGGGAGGGGAAGGAGGAGGCGGAGGCGGGGGGAGCGGAGCGGCCGCCGCGCGCTGCCGCATGTGCCTGGAGCGGCGCCGGAGCGGGCAGCGCGAACCATGGCGGAGCACGGCGGCCCCGGCATCCCCAACGGCGAGTGCGCCGCCCGCCGCCCCGGCAACAGGGTCACCGTCGTGCTGGGCGCCCAGTGGGGCGACGAGGGCAAGGGCAAGGTGGTGGATCTGCTGGCGCAGGACGCCGACATCGTCTGCAGGTGCCAGGTGAGGAGGAGGAGGAAGGCGGCCGGGGCGCGGGGGAGGCCGCGGGTGTCACCTTGAGGCGGGCGGCCCCGCCACCGGCCCCGCTGGGCGCTTGTGGCCGCCCCGGTTCTGCCCCGAGTGCCTTGGGAAGCGCAGGGCCGGGGGCGCTGGGGGCTGCGGGACAGCGGAGCCTTCTCTGGCGAGAGCCCCGTGCTGGGCTCCGCAGCCCTTCCGCGCCTCCTTTGTCCCGGTGCCGGGGGAAGAGGAGGAGGAGGTGGAGGAGGAAGGCGCCTTCCTCGCCGCCCAGAGCTGGCCCCCGGCACGAGGAATGCGCCCGGGGTCGCGTTCTCCCTCCCCCTCAGGCCTCCCACTCTTTGTGTCCGGGGGGCGCCGGGAAGGGGCCGCGCTCGGCCGCTCCTGCAGCATCGCCGCGGGGCCGGGATCCCGCCCCGGCAGTGGCAGCTGGAGCCCCCCCGGGCCGCAGCGCCGGGAGCGGCGCGAAACAGACCGCGAGTTGCAGGATGCACGTGGAGGATCCGCGTAGTCCGCCACAACTCGGTCGTCTTCAGCTAAAACTAGCTGTTAAATGACTTGCCTACCCTTGCTCCAAGATCGTTGTTGTGTCGATGGGATTCCGCTTTTACCTGTTTATATGTTTATAATTTTTTTCTCTATATGGAGGCCTTATTCCAGCAAAAGAGCAAAAAAAGTGAGTTTAGCCTGCAAGCACAGTACTCTTAATACCTACGTTAAAACCACCAGAGATCTGAGGAGATGTTTTTCATAACATCTCTAGTATAATAATTCTATGGAGCACAACACAGCTAGCTGAAGCCATGCACAGTTTTTTTCTTAAAGTTGAGAGATACAGCAGCATAAAATGCCTGTATGTATGCACAGGTTTCACATAAGTGTTGTTATCTGTGTGCTTTTGTTGAATGTGCAAATTAAATTTGCTCTTAAATAAACATACTTTGGAAGCGCGTACCATTCCTCAAAGAGTGCAAACGCTGAACGGTTGTTATCCAATGAGAACTGCACATAAACTGGTGTTTTCAAAAGCAAGTCAGTTGCAAAGCTGACAAATCAATACCTTGAACTTCAGAGAATTAAATTTTGAAGTAAACAAATACATTCTTAAATAGCTGTTTTCACAAATAAATTATTTGTTCCACCTCTCTGTTTTTGGGTTTGGTTTTGTTGTTTTTTTTTTAATAATGAAATCTGATGTAGTGCTGTGGTATGACTGTCTGGCTTTGTGGGTCATAGAACAGAATGACTCAGTTTGTCTTTTACGACTTTGTTCTTGAAACTTGAAGGGCACCTAGGTGATTGTGTATGTTTAATGCTAAGAAGTTTTGGAGGATCGACAAGAGAGGCAAACAGTGAATTTCTGTGTGGACGTGTCTTAATGTGCTTGTTACTTGTTTTGAATCAGCTGAGTAAAGGATGAAGAAAAGGGAAAAATTCTGATGTTATCTCAAGCTTGAATTTTGTGTCCGTCCGTATCCCAAGCCATGAACTTCTGCCATTTCTAACAGCTTGTTGCTCCTGATGAAGGAAGGAGTTTTTCTTCCTCCTTTCTTCCCTTTCCTGTTGATGGCTGTGCTCCCCGAGTCTCCACCCGTGCACTACCTCTTGCACTTGAACGATTCTGTAAGTTGATTTAACTCATCAGAGTGGCAGGAAACTATTACTTGTTGGATTTACTTTCTACTGTTCTAGTAAATAAAACCGGATTTTATTGGTTCAAAGGACCTTGGTGAAAAGAGGGGCTCAGGACAGGGTAAGCACAAAGAATGATTTCTCAGAATGAGAGGAGAAAATAGGAATATTCTCCTTCAGTGGCACTGATAAAATTAGATAAATTTATCATTAAATAATTTGTTATTACTGAGTATTCTTGCTGCGTATACAAGCATATTTGTGAAGTTTTTGTTACTGGTGGTAAGTTAGAGTGTGACCCTTGTGCTTTTTGTAGTGGTAGCAGTGGAAGATAGTCACAGACTTGGTCTGGCACTTGCTAATATCAGCTTTCTGTAATTGGAGCTTCTCATTCTTACTTCACCATTATACACTTACTTATTCCAGGATGATTCTTTCTGTTCATCATGCCACAGAGTTGCTCAAATGCCTGCAAATGATGTCAAATATTTCCAGTGTGCTCTTGTGGAAAATTTATTAGTACAAGTGTGGGAGGCCTAGAAAAGTTGATGTAGCAGGTCTGAGATGTCTTGGAAACTTGTGTTGTACTTGCAGTGAAATACTGTACGATTCTTCTCACTGTCCTTTGTTCTGGGCAGATGCAGAGCATGAAAATGGTCCTGTCCCAGAAGCAAGACGTGACTTACCACTTCCTTTTACGATGCCCGTAGAGGCATTGCGAGAAGTTGTACTCTGTAACCTGTGCCCATGCCTTCTTGTCTTCTAGGCAGTACATGTGCTGATGACTCCAGTTTGATCAACCAACTGTGGCATTTGGAACCAGGTGCTTGCTTGGGTGCAGTTAGGTGAAAGAGTGTGTCAGGGAATAAGTTGCATTGTGACTGTATTTTTAAATAGCACCCTCTAGAGTATTTTATCTTAGGTTTAGAGGTCGTGAAAAGCAGTCTTGTGCTCAGAGGAAGAGAATGGTATTTTCTTTTCAGAAGACAGCTTCAGAATTTATCAGAGTTACTATTACAGTTTCAAAAACAACTGTTTGAAGAAGCTAAGCTAAAATTAAAATAAGTCCAGGGGCTGCGCGTATGTAGTTGCTAATGCAACTGCACTGGCAACTGTGATAGTTTTGTGAAGATACTGCTGGTTCGTAGGGTTCAGATACAATTAATACAACTGTGTCTATGTGACAGGTAGACTATGTAGTTGTTCTTCCACTGTAAAATCTGAATTGCTCTCGATTTACCTCTAGGAGGTTTCTGGTAAAATGATACTATTAATAAAATGAATACGTTGGTGAGACTTTTGCACTTAAACCTGTATCTTGTCTTCAGTGTATTAAAGAACTAAGTCTGTGTACCTGCTATCACATAAATCATAGTTCAGGCAGTAAAACAGAGCAAGAATTGGTTTGAGATTCAGGAATAATTGCCAGAAAAACTTTGGTTTTGTATGATTTGATTGATAGACTATCCTCTTAGTAAGCAGCTAGCCTTGATGCCAACAAACCTGGCAATTTTTAGGTTTACGTTGTGTTTTGTAAATTCCAAGATAATGGAAAGTTAAAGGAAAACGTTTCCTGTTCTGATTAAGGACTTCCTACTGTTACAGAATGCAGCCAGATTAGGGAATTAATTACTAGAGTTTCATTTGGTAGTGGGAGTGATGGAAATGGCAAATGAATGCAAGTTATTTTAGATAATATTTTTTCCCAAACAAATACAGTACCAAAAGACACTATGTATCTCTTATATTAACAGCACGCCTCCACCTAATCTACCAGTGTTTACCATGCAGCAAAAAATGTAATATCTGCCCTGCATGATTCTGTTCTCTTTCACTCATTTCATCAGCATGTTTTTGGTCACTTCCTTTTCTTACTATTGGAGGTAGTTGATTTATTCAGAGAATATAATTCACAGAAGTGAGTAAGATTTCTAAGCCTTCACATTATTTTTTATGCCATATTCCCCATGCTAAAGAATCCCATTTTCCTGCTTCTTAGTTCTGTCCTACACATTGTTCCTGCTTTGAAACAGTATCGCAGCTTTTTACCAGATACTCTTATCTGGTTTCAGTGTGATCTGCCTGCTGTGGGATCACAGGATTCTACTCCTGAACTGCTAATGCGTGGGAATTGCAGCGTATGGAGTCTTCATACTCCCTTTTCCTCTTCTGCCCAACAGCGAGGTGTACGGCAATGCCACTTCTAATCACTTGATAATGTGGCAACTGTAGTGCAACATCTAAGAGAGGTTTTCAGTGTGCAGATCCTTGGGATTAAGCAGTTACCATCAATCAGCTGATAACTGATTGATAATGATTACCATCAATGAGCTGCTGACTGAAGTCCTCACACCAATGCTGCCCGATACCTCCATATCACTAGTCTTTGTATGGCTACTTTTTAAAAAAAAATGGGAATTATTTTATCTTTCCTTCGCCAAGCCCACTGTTTTTCTAAATATTCTCATTTGAAAAATATTTTAGTCTAGAGCCTATGCAAGCCATGCAGAATTAGGAATACCAGGATCAATAGCTATAGCTGTTGGTGCTTTTTTTTTTTAGTTGCTCAGGTGTTCAGTAAGTGATGCCTAGCTAGAGCTTTCTTTAAGTGCTGGGTGCACTGTTGGACCTTATAGTGGCTGGCAGCGTGCCAGTCTTGTCCTCTGGTGAGGAGAGAGTCACTAAAATGACATCTTTGGCCTACCCCATCAGTGAGTCCTATGCTTACAGACCTACTTTAAAGCATCACTGGCAGGTGATCTCTTACCACTGTAAACAATCATGCAATGTGTACATTATTTTAAACAGAAGAACAGTTGAAATGTGATTTTCCAGTTCATGAAGTTTGTACTATTAACCTTAAGAGAAGGTCTTAAAAGCACCAAAGAGCAAATTATACCTTGATTTACTGATTTCTTAACGCTCTTTCCATCCTACTGTTACTTGGTACTAAGAAGCTTATTGTATGTGTGTGTTGACTGGAATGCAGTACTCTGTAGCAGTTCATTAAGATTTCAAATGCATTTTTTTATTTCTACTGTACTACCTCACACATTTGGGAGGTGTTTTCTCCAAGTGTTCCCAAAGTCACTTTTTGTTTTTCATGTCCTTTCTTGAGTATTGTTGTGATTGCAGCAGATGTTGGTGGGGTTTTGTGCATTGAAGCAATGCAGTGCTGGACATACCTGTGCTTTGAACGTTTTTCTTGTTCCTTATCTGCCTGCCTCACTTGATCTCTTTTACCTCTTTGAGGTAGATTCATCTTTATTCTGGACTTTAATAATGACTCCTGTTTCCTACCTAGCATATATAGGCATTGCAGCAGAGTAAAGTTTTGCAGGTCAGGTAAAACGAAGTCAGAATCATCTCTAAAGAGTCTTTCTGAATAACTCCTTTCAATAGTAGTTCTCAGAGCTAATTCTGTCAGTATAGAGAAATGGATGGAGTTTCTTAAGATTCATAGACTTCAGTAAAGTTAGTGTTTCATTTGTTAGGAGAAAACAGGTGAATGTGTAAACCAGTGTTCTTATTTTGTTATATTCTGCCTCAAACCACATTCTTGACACAATGACGCTTGTACTACACATTGAGAAATTTCTGAAGTCTAGCCAAAGTTTGAGAAACCTTTATAAAGTGTGTAACATGATGGCTCCGTGAACTCGGTTTAGATCTTGCAAACATGAATAGATTTGTAAACGAAGAAAATGGCTAGCTGCTGGGTGCTTTTTATACTGAAATTCAGTAGTTGGTTATATACTTGGGTTTGTTAGCTGTTCATGCATTGGGAATCGAGAATTCCCTCTCCATCGAGAGGGAAGAGAGAGACAAATTAATCACAGAATATATGAGAAAATGAATTTGTATCAAAACCTTGTGATTTTTTTGATTGTTTATACATTTTCTAAAGGGAGATGATTTGCTGTCAAGTTCAGAATACATTTTTGACAATACGCCTTGAAATGAGAAGTGAATAGCATAGTAATTGCAAAGCTGTGCCTGCTTGGGACGCGTCACAGGGTTCAGATATGTCTCCTCACTAGACTGATAAACTTTTTAAAGGTGTGCTCAGCATTCCCAGAATCTGATTGTAGCAAGAAGCAGCCTTTCGTATCTTTCTTGTAAGTAATGGTAGTATCCGGCTTTCTTGGTGTATTTTTGACTTTTCATTTAAGAGTTAAATGAAAATGTTTACAGCCATATGATGCCAAAGCAACATCGACTTGCTTCTTGCCCAACTTGGCAGTCACTTGGATAGCTAGCTCAGAAACAACAGTGGTTGCCCTGAGCTAAAAATGAATGCTGGAATGTGGCAGCAATAAAAGTAAACTGTAGAAAAAATTATGCACACACACATCTGATGGAGAGAGTTGAAAGGAGTGTATGGCTTCTTCCTTAACGTGGCATGAGATAACATCTCTTTAAAGTAGACAACTAATTTTTATTCTAGAGGAAATAACTTGAAAGACTTCTTTGCTCTTCCCTGAGGCATCGTATTTTCAAGATAGACAACTTGGCATGATCATGTCATAAGAAAAGGCAGTGATTGTCATCATAGACTTTTTGGGTAGATGGTTCTCTTAAAAGCACATGTCAGTATTTCAAAGCTACTCTGAGTACTCTTGTATTTAGTACCAGTTTAGAGAGCCATTTCACAATATGCTGTTAATCGCAATTTCAGTCTGCTTTCCTCAAATCTTTTTTTCCCCAAGCACCTCCACTGCTAAGTAAAGTTGTAGTAACGCAGACCAGTCTTAGCAGCTATGGGAGGACTGCTGTAGGCGAGGTTTGAACTGTCTTAATGTGTTCAGAGGCGATCTAACTGTTCTGGTGTTTATGCTAACGTCTAGTCTGCCCTTGACTAACGAAGATATGCTCTGGAAATAAAATACCTGTTTTCAACTTACGTAAATCTAAGATGGAGAAAGACATGCTGTTGTTCCTCCGTCTTAATTTCACATGCACTATGTTTGTGTTCCTGCAATGATTTCTTACTAGCATCTTCTATTTATGTATGTGCACATGTAATACTTGCCTGGCACACATGGCACACATTTATTCTTGCTCTTTGTGCTCTACACAAAGGTTTTCCAGAACAGGGAATGTTTTGCTGGTTTTTTTTTCCTCATAATGAGTCATATTTTTACTTTCAGTTTATGAACAAGAACTCTGCTTTCATTTTTGGTTTTGCTGAATATCTAAATTGGTCCATTCATGTTTCTTATTAGATTGTTGGCACTTTTTTGCCGAAAAAAGGGAGGGAAAACCCCAAAGTTTTAAGCTAGCATGAATTTAAAATTGAAAGAGACTGCCTTTCAGTGAATGAAAGTTAATGTACTGTGTACATTTTCCCTGAAAGAGTCCCATGTGCCAGGAGAATGGAAGAACTGCAAATTCTTATCCTTTAAACTGGAAAGACAAGTGGTGACATCCTTTGCATGCATTTCAGGCAAACCAGTGAGATTGACTGCAAACCCAGGAGTAAGGAACTTCTCTGATCAAACTAAGCAGAGGAAAAGTGTTCTGGTTCAGGATGTCTCTGTAAGCATTTGAGTGGGACTTTCTATAATTTTCAGTCTTTTTGGAAAGTGAGATTCCATGTTTCCTGAGTTGTTGGCTTCACTCAGCTTCACATGAGCTCCTAAGTTAACAGTCATTCCACGTAAAATATACCAGAGCTTGTAACACCCAGTTCCATTAGCTGAGTTTTGGTAATGACTGATTATATGCTGTAAACTTGGAAGTCTTAGCTGATAAACTTTCTTATGCTATTTTAATTCAGTAAGAAAATAATCTTTTGGTTTAAAAAGAGCATCTCTCTTTAATCTTGGGAGTTGAGGTCATATTGTAAAAATGTTGATTAAGTAGTCATCAGTTCAACTTTCTGAAAACCAGCATAGGTCATTACTGTTTTGTCAAATTGATTTTATTAAATTATCAACTCTTCCATAATGCAAATAAAAAGATTGCTTCTTATTTGTCCAGTGAATCAGCTTAATACAGGAATGTTCCTTGGGGGCTCTTCACTAGTACAGCAATGCAATTCCAGAAGTAAAGTTGCTGTTAAATATTATTATCAATGCCTCCTTTCCATGCTGTATATGTGATTAGAAAGCTATTATGCATGGACAGAATGTAGCAAGCTTTGGGAAGGTTCAGAGTGAGAAGACTTATCCTTAAAGTTGCTCCTACATCCTTATGAGTTTACCAGTCTGGGTCCAAAGTATGACTCTGTAAGAGTTACACTTCTAAAAATTTTTTCAGTCTTCAGAGCTATAAGGAAAAAAATTGTAAAACTGCAGTCAAGTGCTTGCATAAATATTGTTGCTAGTTCTGTTCTTTACTCAAAATGTTGGCAGTTATGGTATTTAAAAGCTATAGAAAGCAAAAGAAAGTAAGTAATTTTGCATAGCCAAGGGAAATGCTGAAATTATTAACCTTAAAATTACCGTAGATGTCCTATTAGAAACACTGTTCAATCAGTATGTTTAAAATGTATCCTCTTTGATACTATTGATTAATCTTCAGTGGTTTTTCCAGTGATCCTGTCTGAACAAGGGCACAGTGTTGTGGTAAGTGTTGTGTTTGTGTCAGGTGCACAAGTGTAGTGTTTGTGGTAGGTGTTGCTTTCCAGTGCTTTGATAGTGGCTTTTGGCTAGAAGGAGTCACTTGTTTGATTTATTGATGTTTCAAGCTTGTTTCTAGTAAAATGTCAGCTAGCAGATAATGGCTTTTCCCCCTTTCAAATTAGTATTTTCAGGCGCTCAACACTCCTGTAAAAAGGGTGTTTGCAAAGAATGTTTATCGAACAGCTCCCAGAGGAGCAATACTTGCAGCTGCCTTTGCTATCTTATGACCCCTCTGTGTGTGTGTCACTGATTCTGTTCACGTTTGCCAGGATAGGTATGTTTTAGAACAGTATCTTGTTTTGTGTGTTGTACTGACCAACCTATCTGAACTGAATATGCAGATTCTTGGGCGTGCTGCTTACACTGAGAAGGATTTTTAGGCTGCTTAATCTTTAACAAGGCGAAGGAAAAAAAATGCTTGGTATTTTTGTTTACTTTAAGAAAATATCTCTGAGCAGCTTACCAGTGTAAAATATTTCAAAAAGTGTTTTGTATGGAATGTTTTATGGAATTATGTTTGTAGAAAGCCGGTAGGTATGAGGTTTTGTTACAAGGATTCCTGTCAGTCTTAACAGTAGTAGTGTGATAATTTGTCTATTAGCGGGCACCTTTCTGGCTCCTGTAAATTTAGCTCTTCTACATGTTGAATAACTTGGGTATTTCAAGATTACCAGCTAATGGTCAGAGATCATATGCTTTTTCAAGGAAGTGATTTAAGCATACTGCACTAGTAAAACTGGAATAATGCCTTTTAAGTGTTTATATGTTCAGTTATCCTACAACAGATTTTGTTTAAATATTACAGATTGAGTAATGATCATGTACCTGATCTTACTTTCCCTAATTCACTTGAAATACTTTAAAATAATACTGTAATTTAATAGTGTCAAGATTATGCAAGGAGAAAAAAAGCTACTGTCTCTTAATAGGATTTTAAATTGTTCATCCATCAAAGCATCAAACTAAGTCCTTAGACTAAATCCTTGTACCGAAATCACTGAATTGTATACTGGTTTGAGTTGGAAGGTATTTTGAAGATCATTTAATTCCAGCCCCTTATGCCATGGGCAGGAACACCTTTCACTAACCTGAGTTGCTCAGAGCTCCATCCAGCCTGGCTTTAGACAGTTTTAGGGATGGAGCATCCACCAGTACTCTGAACAACCTAACCTGTTAGAGTGTCTCACCACCCTCACAGTAAAGAATTTCTTCTAATCTCAGCCTACTCTCTTTCAGTTTAAAGCCATTCCCCCTTGTCCTGTCCCTGCATGTTTCTTGTAAAAAGTCCCTCTCCAGATATCTTGTAGGCCCCTCCGATACTGGAAGGCTGCAGTAAGGTTGCGCCAGAGCCTTCTCTTCTTCAGGCTGAACAATTCCAACTCTTTCAACCTCTTTTCACAGAAGAGGTGCTCCAGCCCTCATCTTCTTCGTGGCCCTCCTCTGGACTTGCCCCAGCAGCTCATGTCATGTTGGGACACACAGCAAAGGTTCATGCTTGTTATTCATGATGATTTTCATGCTGTGTCTCCCGATAAATGGAGGGAAATGTTTTCATTCCAATCCAACTGGCACCCTTTTGAGCTGGATTTTACATTGTAATTTGGTAAATCTGTGGGCTGCTGAAAGCACTGATTCTTTGGTCACTGAAAATCCTTTGGGAGTGGAGAAAGAACTGTTCCAAGTACTGTGTTGAAAGATACAAGGAGGCAAAAATAATGGAAGAAAGGAAAACAAACAGGCTGAATGCTTTTAACTTATTTTAGTGTTAAGAAGGTTGCTGACTTCTGAAAATCCAATTTTAGAAACCTTAAAGTATGCTTAGACTGCAAGGCTGTGTCTTGGTAGAGATGTACAAATAAATGGCACTGTATTTAAGTGAAGTATGCTTGGGACTTCAGGTGTAGTGCCCTGAGTTAGCCCCTTGACAGGAGCATAGTGTTACTGGTTGTTGCTGGTTCTTACTGCTCTTTGTTTTGGGTTGCTGTTTTATTGCCAGATGGAGAATTGGGTTTGTGTTCTGTTTTTTGTTCTATTCCTATGTACTCATTTTTCTATGATGAAAGAGGCTTCCTCTGCTGCTGTTCTGCAGAATGGGAAGAAAGCATCCCAGTGAAGAAGTTCTTTGTTCAGTGTGCCACTGGGGTCTTATACCTCTCATGTATAAGAAGTCATCTTTCACCCCTGTCAGTCCTTTTGTGCAGTCGATCTATTTGTAGCTGAATCCAGAGTTGCCTTGCCCTCAGGGGTGAGTATCTTGGCCATGGCACACTTGTTGGCTCAGCCAAAGGAAATCTTGTTGTGTAGGGAGAAAGGCAAAAGAAGCCACTGCTGCACGCGTGTAGTGTATTCCAGATGGAGCAAGAGCATCCTTTGGTCTTGCTGCACATTCATCCACTGCCTGTGCTGGCACACAGGTACTTCAGTTTTCACATATGTGGGGCAGAAGTCCTGTTGTTTGGGTACCTAGAAGATTACTGAGATGTGGTAAACTGATTTTTTTATTTAGCTAGCAAGGGAGTATTGCCAGCCTCAAGAAGTGACTTGCATATCTTAATTTCCCTCTGGCAAAAGCTTTATGTAAGGTATTGAAGATCATTTGAGCATGAACTTTAACTAATAGTGAAGATAATTTCCACAGTTAGTTCTCCATTAGTAATGTTTAAACATGTGAATCAAAGGAGTGTTAGTTTGAATGACCTAACTGGTCCCATTTGGTTTAGTTTGATGAGGGAAGAGGAGGAGGAGTGAGAAATCCAGATGGAAAGCACAGAAGCCAGGAGTGACTTCATCAGTTTAAAGCTTAAATTATGCTCAGAGGCAATAGTTGCCTGCATTAACATCAATATCTGGAGAAGGGAAAAAACAAACCAAAACAAATTCAAACCCCATAACCTAAAAACAACCCTCCCCTTCACCTCACCACCACTAGAACTCTGAGTTCCGATTTCTGTAATTAAAATTGTTTACCAAACCCATGTTGAGCAATGTCTGAGCACACAACATGTGTACACTTTACTGCAAGTTCACTGTAAAGTGTACAGTGTAAACCATTATTTTAATATATTACAACTCATACTGTGTAACCACATGCTTGCACTTCTGCAGTTGAGGTAGAGCTTACCTGTAAATCAGCAGAATTTTGAAAATCTGGTTAATGACATGCTATTACTTTAATACTCTCTTAAAATAGGGTTTGAAATTAAAAATACTTTTCAAAATGACTCATTTTGACAGAATGACATCAAGAGCAGTGTGGAGACTGACTTAATGTTCTACCAGACAGCTTCCATCAATAGCACTTTTGGGATTGAATCTTTTCGTATTGTAGGCATCATAATATTATAATCAATAAATTCTGAGATTCAGATTTGAGTCTAATCCGAAAATACGCTTTTGGAAACCTTGAAGTATTCATATGGCTTAGGATGGCGATTCGTCACACGTTTTCTACTTTAGTCTGTAGCAAAATCCCTTAAAGTAGAACTGCTCACCATAAACATGCAGAAGTAAACACCACTAGTTTGCTTCTAGGTGAGGCATGACCTCCATTGCATGAACAGTTCAAGGTTTAAAAGGTAAGATGCCATTTTTATTGTCAGTCATGGGGTGTTTTTCAGTGAGCATGGAACCAACACACTTGGCATTGCTGAGCAGTGCAAGGATGGAATCTTGACACTGCCAGAAGTCAGCAGTTACGCTCTCGTGACTGGCAGAGTCGGAGGCTGCATGCTGTACACCTTGTTCAAGCACATGTGACTGCTGAGCTTTAGGTTGCCGTGTCTGAATGGCACTAGTAACTTGGCAGACTTTAAGACACTAAGAATTTGTTGTTGGTCATGATCTAATTTGTAGAGTGGCCAGTTTTTCTTTCTCTTTATTTGACATTCATGACACAAGACAACCTTTTTTTTTTTTTTTAAAATAAGTTGAGAAGCAAAACATGAAATTAACTTGTCCAGCTAGTAGAGGATTTCAAATGAATAGTCGTTCAATAATGTTTGTGTTATTTATGGGTTAGTCCAGTTTATTTATGCTGCAGTGGGAGACTTTGGACTTGTCTTCCCATTTGTAAATTACTAATACCTCAGTACTTCAGTGTTGTACTTAGACCTGTCTATTGAATTTTCATTTAAAGCGCTTCAGTGCTCATGTTAAACTTGTCTAGACTGATATTAGCAGTGAATCTAATAAAAAGGAATCATTTGAAGGAATCTGATGTGGAAGAAGGTAACTACCACTTTCAGCACAAGTACTTGACTATAAATGATACTTCAGTGCATAACTGTTCTTCTTTGCCAAGCAAGGTTTTGCTTAGCTTCTTAGACATTGAGTAGAAAACGAATGTCTTTTATTAATAAAAAAACCTAGTATATTTTATAGTAGTTCTTAAAATATTGTCTACTTTTGGAGTAACTTGCCGTAGCTTAGGAGTATCAGCATTGCATTTCAAAAATAATTGTAAATGATCTATCTGCTAATGTATCTAGTTAACGTCCTTTTAAATCATGCAGCTGTGGAGTGGTAGACTGCTAAATAATTTTTCTTAAAGCTGTTGAGTAGAAAGAATGGAAAAAGGAATAGGAAGTTTATTCCTGAGCATTTATTAGTTTCTTAAAAGAAAAAATTTGAAAAGCCTGCATTATGTCTTTGGTCAATATCTTTCATATGTTGTGAATTGAAAATTTATCATTGTCTGGTTGAGTCAGATCACTTGCAATTAAAATCTGCATCCAAAAATCTTTACAGCTGCTTCAAGGTAATGTTTACTGCATGGAAAAATTCTGCAGTATTTTATTAAAAAATTTAAAGTTTTATTAAATTCAGGCATTTCCTTTGTTGGGTGAAGGTTTGTAAATTTTCTTTCTTTTCAGAGCAGGTGAAACGGTTGCAAGTCCTCAAATAAATAATGCTGAAATTACAAAATTTTCATTGCTGACTTCAATGAGATTAAGCTTTTACCTGTGGCATGTATGTCTGTGTACTGGCACAAATGTTTGATATCTACAACTACTATTTATTTGTGTTGTCAGATACAGCTTTATGTATTGGATTCATGCTTTCTAAATGTTGTAAAAGTAGTGAGTGTCTTTGAGTCTGTTGCTTAGAAAAGTCCATCTGTGATACAACATTGGGAATTATTTCAGATTTAAAATTCCATGGTTTAATAATTCTTACAGTTTCTTTTTTCTTCTTTTCATATAACACATTTCTTCATTTTGTCTCGTGCTGAAACGTGGCTTAGCTTAAAAGTCTTTCTTTAAGATTTTCTTTCTGTGAAGCAGTTTGTTTAATTTCTGGTGCGAGGTGCCTGTAAAGGATGTTCCTGTGGTTATGACAAACAGAATCATTTTGTATGTAACCTTGTCTTGCACAAATGACTGGGTCACAAGACAGTATAAGCTTATTTTCAAAAGTACAGCAAACAAGAACTGGGGATATTTGGTAACTGTTTTGTAATCTTTTTCATTTCATAAGCCTTTCTTGACCATCTTTAAGACTTGGTCACAAGCTTCTTTTAGTATTTTAGATGGATTTCACAGTTTAATGAATCTCTTAATGCTCTCTTTGTCATAATAAATAGAGCTAGAAATGTTTGAAGTGTTAGTTTGATGTAAATGGTTTCTGGTAACTTACAAAACCAGTGTTGTTTTAGTTGTCTTTAGATTCGCCCCTTAAACAGCATGTTTCAGATATAAATGACTTACTGCTTCATAACTTCTCTCATCAGGAAGGAGGTATAGCACGATCTAGGTAGTTTTGCTGGTTACTGTTCATACAAAAACACTCAAAAGACTGAACCCAAAATTCAGAACAACAAGCCTATGTGTTGCCAGATGACAAGACTTACCTATCCCAATGACTGTGTGGTTTTATACTCCCAGTTTAACTGGGGATTTGGTTTTTATTCCTTTGCTAGGTTGCAATTCCACTCTTAATGCTTTACTTTCCGTAACTGTAACAGAAAACTAATAAAATTGATGATGGCTTTTAGAAATGTTTGCATGCTCTAGAATATTTTTCTATCTGATAATTTTAGAAACATTTTAATCTCATTCCACGCTTTTGTACCTTTGATGAACCAAAACACTGTCCAAAGTCTGTATGGCAGATAATACTGATGTTGAAATTGTCCAGTTTGACAGGACAAGTTTGGCTGATTTCCTGGGAAATCTCTGAATGCTCTTTTGTCAGTAACAGAAATGAAAACTGTGGAACCCATTTATTCAGTGTCTATACTGTGTGTTCATTTGTCTTTAGTATCAAAAACTATTAACACTTTTTTCCTCCCTCCCCCCCGACTCAGGGAGGCAATAATGCAGGGCATACAGTTGTTGTGGATGCTGTGGAGTATGACTTTCATCTTCTGCCAAGTGGGATCATCAATCCAAAAGTCACTGCATTCATTGGTAAGTGGGACATCTCTAAAAAACAGACAGTGTTGTAGTTACAGACTTCTGACATATTAAAATAACAAAATGTATCTGAGGACATACAGGATCAGGATTCTTTTTCTTTAAAGTTTTCATAGGCCCGAACTGTTTACTGTTTTCCTAATACTGCCTTTACTCATTTGTGAAGTTTGGATTACAGAAATTTCTTTTGTCTTGGATAGTTCACCTTTGTTCTTATCTATCCTACCAATATAAACAGGTAGCTGCCCAGTGTATCTTCATTCTCCCATTCCCTCGTTTTCTCTGCCGTTTATTTCTTTTGTTCTCAGACTACCCCTCTCTCTTTTAATCTTCAGCCCTGTTAAGTACTTTTTGAACCACAGATCTTCCCTCTCTTTTCCATTGGATTGTGAAATGAATGCTTACTCCAAAAGACTTCCACGCTCTAGAGTTCTTACCAAGAAGTCCTCTCAGGAGAATGCATTGGAAGGTTTAGGGCAGTGGCAGTACTAGGTGATGTCAGAATCTATGATCTGTTTGCTTTGTGAAAAAGGCTTTAGGCTATCTAGTCTATTGTCCCTAAAATGCTTACCCCCTTACCCCCCTCCCTTCTTGGAATCCTGTTGCCAATCCTATGTGGTTGGGCTCTTTTTCTTTGAATTGCTTGTGTGACCAGCCTACTTAATCATATGGTGTAGCCCATAGAATTTCCTTCTAAAATTGAAGGTAAACATAAAGCATATGTACACACCAGTATGACTATGTTTGTGCTTGAGTGCTGTTTCACCAAGCAGGTTGGGTCTCTGGGTCACTAAAGGCTATGACTCAGCAACACTTCCATGTTGCTCCTTTGATACCCAGAGCTCCTGTCCCTTACACAGTATACTTCTCAAGTCCTGTCACTTCTTCCTGCATCTCATTGCTTTGAGCCTGTAGTCTCTGCTTTCAGCTTGGTATATGTGCCAAGAACAAGTGGTCATTGGCAGTTTGCTAAAGAGCAGCTGAAGAGCCTCTGTCTCAAGTTACTTGATTCGTAAACAGTCCAGCTGGTAGTGACTGTATACTCTGTCAGCAGTAATTCTGCACTTGATGGGATTTGGTGGTTGCCTCTTTTCAGCTGTTACATCGTGACTTGATAATGGGATAGTTATGGATCAACTTGTCCTGCCTAATACTTCTATAGAAATGGGGCCAGTGAGCATGGAAATAGATTTCTGCTGATGGTGGGAAGTTTGGGATGTTAACTGTTCCTAGTTTTGAGGACTGAGGCAGATGATACTACTGCTATTCTCTTTTGACGTTACTGTACTATGTTCCTTAAGATTATTGCTTGAAAACAGTAAAAAAGGATGCCCATTTGCCGTGTGTTCTTTGGTGGACTTGGTTGAATAGGAAAGCCCTCACCCTTTAAAAATACTGTAGTCGGGAGAGAGCTTTTCACAGACCCTCTTGCCTCTATCTTCTGTCTTTTGGTCTCGTCTGTTCTGAAGTTTTTTTCTAGATTCTTTTAGGTATGCCTTATGTATAAAATCTCTTTCAGGGGGAAAAAAAAGGCTTAGGATTCCACTGAAAGAACATGTATGTTCCAAAAAAAAAAGGGTGAAGGCAAAATGATTGGAGTATTATAATAGAGTATTCCTATTGTTTAGGACTGCATCATGAAGGTAATAGTGCAGAAGTCTTAAAATACTTTGTGTTTTGATGTTTAGAATGCTTTTATCAGTGTGAAATTAGGTGATATGTAAATAGTTTTAGATGGCAGATCCCTTCTTTAGCTAGATGTTCTACTGGGAGCTTTGAATCTACTGAGTTTGGTATGGCCTTAAGATTGTTCCGTTTTGCTGTGAGAATGTTCCTTCCTAGGCACTCAGTGATGCTGGTTATTTGTATGAACTAGTAGTCTTTTTCTGAGCAATGTGACGGTGTAGGAAGGTGAGCTTGCTTTTGATAGGGCTTTTGCCTCTGTTATTTTTGCTAGTCTGTTAACAGTCCCACCTCTGTGTACAGAATATTCTGTGTTTGTTTTCAGTAAAAGAGTGCCTGCAAGGATGCCAGTGTTTATAATAGTGATAGAAATGTGCTAAGCTTTTAGAAAACAATAGGGTTATTAAAATGAAGTATAAAGAAGGACGTTAATTTTAGATATGAGGAAGGGGAAGTTGGGTTTCAGACTGTTCTACAATTCTGTTACTGTTAATACTGATCTAAATTGAAAGTTTGTTGCATTTATTAGAAGGATTCAATGCATGTAGGTAGAAATGCATACTTTAGGAGCAAATCTGTCTTAGACAAATTGCTAAGAATAAAAATTATATTAAGTTAAAAAACTTAAATAAAATTCTCTGTGCACAAAATATGAAGTGTCTTTACACTGTTTGAAATATTTTTTCCCATGCTCAACATAATTCATTAAATTTTGTATAATGATTTTCTTCAGGAAATGGTGTTGTAATTCATTTGCCAGGACTCTTTGAAGAAGCTGAAAAAAACTTAAAGAAAGGAAAAGGTGAGAATTTCAAGATACTACTTTTAAACTACTTTGTGGGACACTTCTCAAATGATTTTGATGGAGGATGCCTCCGTAGAGGTTACATACAATGTTTTTTTCCACAAGTCTCGTTAGCTGTTGCTTTCTGAGAGGAGTCTTGCTAGGAGTGCCAGAGCCCTCATGAGAAGGCAGATAAAAGGAATCTGTACAATTTCAGAATAGAATCTAAATCAGAATTGTCTGCAGACATTTTTCTTTGCTTAAAAAAGTGAATTTAAGAAGTAAAATGGCTTTTTAAAAGTGTGTTAACCTGTTCAAAGTCATTTTACCTCTTACAATATTGGTGTACACTTTGATCATGTTAATGTAAACAGGTGCTGTGGTAATCACTTCTTGATTCAGAACTCAGCTTTTGGATACTGTGTGTTATGTCTGTAGCCATGCTTGGCAGCAGTCTGCTATAAGTGGCAAAAAAATCAATGGTCTAGATTATTCAGAACCAAAAGAGCTACTAATTGTTTGCTAAAATTGAGGAGCTAGTAGCTTGAATTCTTCTTCAGAATAAGCCTGATTTTCTCAGCTTTATAGGTTGATGCCAAGTTTTAATTACTGAAATTACTTTTCTTTTACTCTGCAATGTGATTGCTCAGTCTTAAAATAGATTGACTAAAGACTAAGCATGAAAAGTATTTATACTTTATACATCAGAAGACAAAAATGCTATACAAAATATAATTTAAACTATTTCATTTTGCCTTTAAAGGACTGGAAGGCTGGGAAAAGAGACTAATAATTTCTGACAGGGCTCATATTGGTAAGTTCCTGTTTGTGGTTTGGTTTGGTTTTTTTGTTGTTGTTGTTAATTTTTGCTTTTTATGGACTTTCCATGGCAGTAAAAGTGTGATAATTTTTAGCCATCTCTTTATATAGGTACTTTTCCTTGGATTAAGTCTCCCTGGGCTACTTTGGTTTATTGAAGGTCGTAGAAAAAAATGGTTCACTCAGAACCCTCCCAGGTTTATATTCTAGCGATTTTTAAAATCCTGTTCCATAAGCATCACCTAGGCAGGAAAGCAGGTTCACTTTCTAAGTCAGATTAGAAGCACAGAGCAGTCAGAAAGCATTCAGAAGTGAATTGACTAAGGATGCATTTCCCCTTTTGGTGTAAAAGTGGCGTTGCTCACAGTAACGTTTCTGCTGGGAAATCAGGTGATTGGATGTGACTTGAAACTCATGGTCTCCCTACCAAGGAAATTGCCACATGCTTCCTAAAGGAGATTTTCTGGCAAGGACTCTGTAGAGATGAAGACAACAGCTGCCCTCCTCGCAAGGAGCTCATCAGTGAAGCACTGAATCCAGCCTATGCTTGAGACAGCACTGCCATTCAAAGCCTGAAGTAAAATAGTGTTGAGTCCAATCTGCCGACACAGAGCTTTACAAACTCTTCCTGTACCATTCCTACCACATTTTTATTACATAAATTCATCCTTTAGATTAGCTCTTTAGATATTACAGCATTAATGCTGCCTCTGGTCGTCATTTTCTGAAGATGGCAACTGTTTAGGACTTCATAAGATAAAAGCTGGTAACACGGGGGAAAAACAGTTTTGCTTTTGGTTTTGCTTTCTTTGGTTTTGTTTTGTTTTTTACACCAGTCTGGAATAGCTTAGTGAGTGAACTTATTGACAGTTTTTTCAGAGTAAATGTGTTCTTTCTTTGGAGTAACTAATGAGTTTCAAACAGTTGAGTAATTGTCTCTAAGTTATCAGTATCTTTTCTGATAGTAGAATCACTGTAGGTGAATTACTTGGAAATTGCTCGATTACTAGAAAAACTGTTCTGTGGTGATTATATTGCAATGGCAATGTTGTGAATTTTTCATAATTAAACAGATTGTGAGTGAAAAGGACCAGTTGCTGACTGTCACTCATAATCATTCAACCTCTTCACAGAAATGAGCTTTCATAAAGCCTCTATTTAGAAAGTTTTGATGACGATTTGAAAATCTGTTACCATGATAAAAATGTCTTCTCTAAAATGGGTATTGGTCTGTGAATGATTAGTCTGTAAGAAAACATCAGCCAAAGGTAGGTTCACGCTGCTGAGCATAATGTAATTCTTTAAAATATGGGAATGCGTGGAAATAAGCACAAAACCGAATCGGTAAGGCAAACAGGAAAACCACTCTTGTTCTAAAGAGATTAGCATACTTACTAAATCAGTCATTCTGGCGAGTTTTCGTTCCTTCCTGTGAGCGTGTAGATAGTTTTTAACTTTCAGGAAACAGTACTTAAGAAAACCAGTTAAATTAATTCTGTTAGCCTATAAGCTAACCAGCCCACCAATCTTTGTATTTGACAGGAGTCCTGTAAGATTTGGGGGGGGTGATGGAGGGTGGG
>VWPU01009609.1:0-39016 GCA_013398955.1 Callaeas wilsoni | reverse complement strand
GGGGGGGGGGGGGGGGGGGGTGTATGTTTTGGGTTTTGCTGTTGTTCTGTTTTGGGTTTGGGGTTTTTTTGTTTTTTTTGTTTTTTATATGGTAGACAAAGTATTGATACAAGGGATACTTTGCATAATCTTTGTCATTAATAACAATGTAATGTGTAAAAACATAATCAGGGCTTATGAAGTTGACTTCTGTTTACATAACAGACATTGATGGGAGCTTTTGTATTTTCAAATACGTTTTAATTGATGTTGCCTAAAACATAAAAATAAAATTGTTTAAGAAATCCGTAGAATGAGTGGGAATGTTAACTTTCAGGTCCCACCTAAATTTTAGCAGTATGACTCCTTTTTACTATATCCTGTTTCCAGGATTTTTTTTTAACAGCATATTTTCTTCATTTATCCATATATTCTTTGGGGCCAGTACAAAGCTGAAATGGCTTAGTTATTCTGTGGGATGTGTATATCCACTCTGCAAATATTCTACAAAATAAATGCTTTCTAAAAGGTCTCTGAAAAACCTTAGAACTCTTCCCTGTGAAAAAATGTAAAAAGAGAAGAAAAAACTACTGTAATTTTATTTGCCTTTCTTCAGTGTGTGTATTTATTTTCCACATTGGTAAACAGGCCTAGACTTGGTTTGAAGAAATCATTGCTGATATAATAATTTGTTTCACATAAATTTTCAACTTAAGTTATTTTATTTTCTTAGTGTTTGATTTCCACCAAGCTGCTGATGGCATCCAAGAACAACAGAGGCAAGAACAAGCAGGAAAGAAGTAGGTAGTTTTATTTTGTTAAACACAGGAGTACAAACAGGACTTAAGACTTTGAATCTCTATTTTGCTTTGTCAGTGGGTTAAAATAAAAATTATCCACGTAACTCTTGAATGTGGAGTATGCAGGGATTATTTCTTACACTTTATCTTCCGGTGAAAGATTATATGCTTAATTAAAGGGCTCTGTCTTTATATTTTGCCATTTGAAAAGCTTTCTAGTTGTTAATTTGCTAGTTTATGCTTCCTAGTGTTTTAATTGTTTACTGGAGGTATTTGTTTCTGTAAAAATATATTTCTCTTTATGAATATTGAAGGACCCCTTTGGCATCTCCGAATAACTGAAAGTCAGAGGTGCATGTAGATGTTCACATTGTCTTCTACAGAATGCTACTGACTTTCTGAAGCTTTTAAAACTTCTAGAAACAATCTTGCTATGTTTTTAATTTGTGCTTTCCAAGTAGCTTACTAGTTCTTGGGGATGGGGAAAAAGCTGGCAGAATTAACAGTGACCTATCTACAGCTGGGAAGCAGTGTAGCTAGCACTATAAACGTCTCAGATAACAGTAAACTTAGAGGAACTTCCAAAAAGAGAGATTACATGGATGAAAAGTAATTCAGACATCTGAAAAATGTTTCATCCGTGATAATAACTGTTAAGAGAGTATCTGATTCGGGTGTATCTTGCTTCACACAGGTTGCTATTGAGTGGTGATTTGTCAGTTATTTTTACAAAGGGTCATTTTCCCACTTGCCTGTGCTGTACCAGCTCCCTTGTTACCTGCTGGTTTAGGATTTAAAAAGCAAACAGAACATATAGATAGATATGGAAGGATATACTTATTTTAATGAGCCATTATGTGTGTATCAGCTGTTCTTGAATGTTTATGGAGCACAAGCTGAAATTGCTATATGACAATATTTGCAGTTATAAACACTGTCAGTCAATCAGCTACTTGAGAGAAGGCACCACTTTATTGGTTAGTGTTAAAGATTATAAGGGAATGCCTAATTAATTTGCTTTAAAAAAACTCAGGAAAAAAGTTATGTTCAAAACAAAAAACCTAAAGTCACACTTAAAAATGCTGTATTTCTTCTTTCTGTGGAATTCTTGATATTCTGCAATGTACAATTTTCCAGCTTGTTAAAATGACCCTATTTCCTCCTAAATTTTAAGACTAAATGACTGTAGTGGGGAGAGTAGTGCTACAGGCTGGCTAAGAACAGGCTATCATGGATTATCAAAAGACTGTCTCTTGTTTGTTGGGGGCAAGAAATTGAAATAGTCTGCTAGCGTGTCTTACTGTAAATTTGACTACATAACATAGTTGGTGTTAAAATTCTTTTAACTAAGACTTTGAACATTCTAAATAGTAATTTTTTTTTTTTTCAACGGAATGCTTTTACCTGGTCAAATGTAGCTCAGAAACCATCACCAGGAAGGCCCATCATGTAGCTTCCCTTGCAGAAACATTATAAAAAAGCTAATCTAATACAGTGTATTCTGCTTATACAATTGTTTTAGCTTCTGTAAGTAGAGTCTTCTGACAACTTTTTTACTAATTGGTAGGTCTTAATGAAACCAACCCTTCCTTTAAAAGATTCTCTGTGGAGAGTATGAATTGGGGTGGAGGCTAGAGTCAGTTGTTTAAGCCACAATGTCCTGGTTTGGTTAAAAGTACAGTGAAATGCAACGTTCATTAGAATGTCTTTTTTTTTTTTTTTTGGACTAGAGGTAAACAGCACTCTCTGAGATTACTTGGTATTGAGTCTAATTGGGAGAATGCTGGTTTTTTTCCAAGGTGTTTTTGAATGTAATCCAAACTACTAAGGAAGTACTAAGGAGTTACGTACTTACTATGCACTGTATTTCTGTTCATTCATATATCAAGTGATACTCATTAACATAAAGTTTGGATATGACCTGTGCCTCCTACTTTACCTGGAGAGCCTCTCGAATTGAGTTATGGTATGGTACCTTCCAGGCAGTTTGAAGAAATATGGGACACTCTGCATACGCAGAATTTATAACTGAAGAAGAGAAGGCTTTCTGTGTCTGATGGGGGAGGGGGAGAAACCCCAAACCAGTTAAAACTAAGTGCACAACTAAGCTTATCAATATGTAGCACACGTCTGAAAATGCTGCAGACCTGTTCACTTCTCCTTAAAAAGATGTATTGAGCGTGACAGGGAAGATACTTGATAATCTGCCTGTGATGAGTGCAATTTGGCTCCATTTTGATAGCTATCTGGCATGACTGTGGCAGAGGACGTTCTCTGAAGTAGCTGTAGTTCTCTCACAGTAAAGTCAGTGCAAGCAAGTTTTCTATTATATCATCATAGACTTAAGCTGGAAAAGGCTTTTCAGGCAGAGTGGGCAGGTAAGGGTAAGAAAAAGAATTCAGATTTTTAGAATCGGCTACAGTGGAAAATCCGTTCCTGAGCTCTTAACAGAGAGAGCATTTTGAGTGTCTCTGTCACTTTTGGATATTTGGCAGTGTTTTCTGTTTTCCTGGCTTCAACTGGGGTGTTTAGAATTAAATTAAATATTTCTTATATACAAAGAAATATAAAATATTTCTTATGTAAAATCCATGCTCTTTGTCCTATTGCTTTATGGAGAATCTTATTTAGGTCTTCAGGACAGTGTTTTAGGAAGGTGTTTATTTAGTTTCGGTTCATAATATTGAAGGATGTTTTCTTGACATTTGGTTCCTTAAGTATAAAAGTTCAGAATTGTGTACAAATAAATATGTAAGTGTTTACTAAAGTTTGGAAAATTATTGGTTTAAAACCAGAAGTATGTAGAAGGTTAACATATTTGCTTGTATAAACAGAGGTATTCTGACGCTAGGTTGCATCCTAAAAGTATCTTTTGTTTTAGGTGCTTAAAACAAGGCTAACTGCTCACAATTAACAGCATTTCATTTTATGCTAAGGATGGAATAGCTTTAAAGAAAAAACACCTTTATATCAATAACTCCTTGTTACTATCTTTTCAAAGTTTGGGAACAACCAAAAAAGGAATTGGTCCAGTATATTCTTCAAAGGCAGCTCGAAGTGGACTCAGAATGTGCGATCTTGTTTCTGATTTTGATGACTTTTCTGAGAGGTAATTACTGTACACAGTTATGAGCTTGGTTTTCAGTTTCTGGATAGTACCCTCTGTAAGCAATTACATCTGGTTCCTGTTACTTATCTTAAATAAAAGTTCTTTTAAAATAAAAAATTACATATAATGTTATTATATGATCATGATTATTATCATAATTCATTGTTTGAAATGGTTGAATTACCAAATAACTGCAGATATGTAACCAGTAAAAATCCAGGGTTGGTGGGGAGTTGAGGAAGAAAACAAACAGAAACCTCAGTGAAGCATGTTTGCCTTTCAGGTTCAAAGTGTTAGCCAATCAGTACAAAGCAATATATCCTACCTTAAAGATAGATATTGAAGGGGAATTGGAAAAGCTGAAGGTAAGCCTTCTTCTGTCTCTTTGATTATATAATCACCGTGTGCAGTTACTGATAAGCAAATCCCTTGATGACTGATGCTTGTGCTTGTGTGAGGAGTTAAAATATATCGTGGGAAACCCTATGTAGCAGTGTTGAAGAGTCTGCTGCTATCCTTAAGGACTCTTTTGGCCCTGTTTTATGCAACATTTCAAAACTTGCTTTGAAGAGATGCTGTGAGTTTTAAGAAAAAGGCTTGTATAGGGCATTTTCTTCTTGACTTTTACTCGCTCAAACATACAGTCTAGAAGAAAAACCAGGATTGTAGCTGGGGGAAGTATGTTTCATTGTAAAGCAGAATGTTAAGTCCCTGTCTCAGGAAGTTAAGAACGGAAGTAAATTGTTTTTCTAAGTAATAAGCCTTAAGAAAAAAATACTGTCCAGCAACATAGAAAAATGGAAATTGATAGCAGCAGAACTAATGAAGCCTGATTACCAACAAACTAGTCTTGTGGTTAATTATGAATTCTGATTTGATGTTTTCCCTGCGACTGGGACAGTTGAGTTTTCTCACTGGTATTAGGTTTTATTTGCACAGCATCCAAGTTATTATTTGAAAATCTCGCTAGGTGTCTTGGCCTTCTACCCAACCTTTTTGTTCATGCTTTTTATAGAAACTTATCTGTATGAGATTTTTTTTAACCCTTAAAACCACAACCAAATGTGACATTGTTTAAAACCATTGAGGTGTGTGAGGAACAGAGAGGGCACACACAATTACATGGTAATTCTTTAAGAAAATCAGGCCAAAGAAATCATCCTGCTTCTACCTTTAATTTTTACAGCTCTAGAATACAATATATGGGAGTTCTTAGCACTTCTATTTGTTCTGCTTTGAATAAGGCCTGTTGCACATATTGAGTTGTAGTATTTTTATTAGTGTGTAGATCTAGAAACCAGTTACAGCTGATCGCTTCATAATGCTTTATAGTTAATGCAGTTCAGGATTACAGAATATCTGAAACTCCTTGTTAAGGTGGAAACACAACATGTATTTGTAGCTTGAGGAAAATTACTTGTCTTATGCTAATGCACTTGATTCAGTTCTGAAAAACAAAGTGTTATATTTCACATGGAGTAAATTGTTAAAATGAGGACTCCCATGTGTCCTCATGGGGGAGGAAGGCTGTGTACCAAGTGATAATCTCAACATTATTGGCTTCTTGCATCCAGCTACTCAGTGGCATTCAGGCATTTGATACTTAATTCCAATAAATAACTTTACTTTTACTTACAAGTTACAATTCACAATTGGGTGCATTTGTTGGCTTCAGATGGCCAGAAGTGGAACTCCCTACATCCTAGGTTTGGGGAAGACATTTTGAATACTTGGAAATGAAAGACCAAATACAGTGTAGTGATAATACTCATGCTTGAAAATTTGTAAAGCATGCCAGAAGTTTGGATTTTTCTTTCCTCCTCACCCTTCTCTCTTTTTTTCTTTCTTCCTAGGAAGAGTGTACATATCTGTTGTGTAAATCTGAGTCTTATAGTCTTCCTCCCTTTGTTCACATTGAGGCATATTTAACATTTCTTTGTTTGCTTTTCCTTTTCAAAAGGAATATGAGCATTGTTATGAGGGAACAATAGCAATTCTGCTCTGGCTGCCTTTATCGTAATGAAATTATACTATACAATAGTCTTTTGTGTTATTCAGGGCTACATGGAAAAAGTAAAACCAATGGTAAGGGATGGTGTTTATTTCATGTATGAGGCTTTACATGGACCACCAAAGAAGATCTTAGTTGAAGGTGCAAATGCAGCACTGCTGGACATAGATTTTGGTAGGTATGGTCTTGTGGAGACACATGTTGCTATATATTTGCGTTGTGAAAAAGGAACATTAAATATAAACTCTCATATGATTAGCTGTTCTCATTGCAGAAGTGGTTTTTATTTTGGAAGAACAGAACTCTCTATGACTAGCAAATAATACAGGGGTGGGTGAGTGGGTGTGTTAATTAAATTATTTCAAAAAGCTGTAGACTCTCCCAAGAAGAATAATTTGAATGACAGTAAAGATCAAGTGGCTTGTCTTAAAGTGTAGCTATTACTTTAGCATCTCTAAATTTTATATGAAGTAACTCATGATTTTATACATCTGTGGAAATCACTCGAGAATAAAAATGGAGAGTTTGAGAGGCAAAGCACATATGCAAAATACTTCCTGACTTTTGAAAAATCATCTTGCTTTTTTAAAAAAGTCTTTATATAACAGTTTTCCACTGTTTCACAATGTTGAGAAAGGTGTTGGTTATCTGGATTGCTAATGAGGCAAGAGTGAAAAGATTATCCCAGTCTATTTGATATCAAAAATTATGCAATTTTTCTTAAAACACTGTAAGTTTGCTAATAAATTAGAAGTTTCTAGGTGGTAGAAGCAGCTTCTTTTTTATGAGATGATTATGTTTGATTATTATGTTGTAACGACAGATAATCTGCTACCTCTGTGTAAGCATAAGCAACCTATGTGACTGGCTCCTGCATTTTGTCACATTTTTCTTCAGTCTCATTAGCCTTGTAACCGCATCATTTTTATTAGGAAGATGCTAGCATCTGAAATCGAAGCCTGTAAGGACTACTGTCAAACAGTTATGAAACTGGCATGCCCTCAGATTTCAACCAATACAAGTTCTAGTATTGGGCATTTTCAAACATACTCAGTTTGAAAGCCTCTTCTTTTAAGAGTAAGATGTGCCTTAGATTAGTCGCTGTAAGTATAAGCACCAAACTTTCTTATGATAATCTGAATATTAGAAGACACATCCCTTTTTAACAAGACAAAAAAAACAAAGAGGAAAGACGTCATCAAATGTGCTTGTCGCAGGGAAATCTTTGATGCAAAATGGAGATATTTGCAAAAAAGTATCTAGGGAGGTTGTTTTTTTGTAAATGGTTAGTATTTTGGATTTCATGTAAACAGAAGGTGCAGGCAGTCTGAAACACAGCAGGTATGTCTATAATACATACAGAGTTGTTCAGATTAGTTAGATTTTTTCCTTCCTCTGCTGCAAGACCCAAACACACCAGAAAGTCTGCTCTCCATAGGTAGATACCATCAGTGGATTGGACACTTGTGTTAACAATAGACCAGCCCTAGTCAAAAGGTTTGACATTGCCAGTTTGATTATTAAGCATTCTGAATGAGGCTATTGTCTGTGCCTTGTTGCACAGAAGTCTTAATATTGAAGTGAGTTTTATAACTGTGTGTCTTTTGGCAGTGAGGAAGGTAAATGCCCAGGCTTGCAGTCCATCCCACTTTCCTGGAGCCTATAATGAAGCTCACATGTGCCTTCGTCTGGGAATGGGGGGGCAGGTGTGAGGATGTGTGGTCTTCAGTGTTTTTAAACACAGAGTGACAATAAAGCAATGTTTACATGTCAGGCTGGGAGGTGAAAGTGAGTAAGAACTGTTTATTGACTCTGTTTTTGACATCCACTAGCTATATTCACCTGTCAGTACTAAGAAAAGCTTTACTACTGTGTTCTAAGATAAAAAACTAATTAATGCTTGCAAACTGCTGTTAGGTATCACCTGTAAGCCTGGGATTTTCTCTGGAGCGATTTGAGATACCTGGAGCTAATCTGTGAAACCTCATTGATCAATCTCTGAAGGATTTTTGACTTTTTAAAGATGTCTGTATTGCCAAAAGAACTGTATTGCTTTCAGTTCCTTTTGTCTTGGTTATTCCTCTCTTACCCATCTCTGATTCATACCAAAAGACAAACAGAAAAGTCTGACACAACAGGTAGAAGTTTCTTGCTTATGTGCAGTTATAGTGAGGCTGAAGTATTCACAATTCAGCTGAGGACTTGCATGCTTAGTTTCATTTTCCACTACTTAATTAAAAAAAGGTATAAACCTAAGGATTTTGAGATGTTTAACTCTTTCTTTGCAGTCCAGGCTGCATTTTAAATGACAACTGAATATTTAACTAGAGACAAACTTGTACCACTAGTCTGTATTCCAGGAGTCTTCTTTTTTTAATGGTGATCTTTTTTCATTTGATTATGCAAACAAAGTTGTTCTTTCCAGAATTCTGCATTTCATTGCAATTTTTTATCCTTACAATGTGCTGACTGGTTTGTAGAGCTTGTATTTTATTTTTCCTCCAAAAGTTAAAAATAGTAAACCTGTATTCTCTAACTTTTTAATACTGTTTTCCTAAGAGTCTCCCTTCAATTTTTTGCACTGTTCAGTTAGTGAGTATATTTAATATAAGAAAGCAAGGCGTGTTTTTCTGGTGTCTTACTCCAATTTTTTACCTGTACAATCATTCAGAATTGTTATATAGTCCATTTTTACCAGTTGAAGCAAGTAGTAAGATTTCTACCTTTTCCAATAAAGGTGGATCAGACAATGTACATACAAAGCTAAGAGCTCATTGAATGTGTTCTTGACTGTAAAATACATTTATTGTGTGTTTTGGTTTCTAGTGTTGTAAAATCTATGTAAGTGCAGTGCAAGTACTATTTCTCACCAGGTTAGGCTTTTTGAAAACAACAGTTTAAACCCAGTGTTTTAAAAACTTTCTAAACCCAGTGTTTTGGTTTTTAATAGGCACATATCCTTTTGTGACTTCATCAAACTGCACAGTTGGAGGTGTGTGCACAGGTCTGGGCATGCCGCCGCAGAACGTCGGGGAAGTGTATGGGGTTGTGAAAGCCTACACAACCAGAGTTGGAATTGGTGCCTTTCCTACAGAACAGAATAATGTGAGTATTACAGCCTCAGGTGTGACCTGCATTTGGGTGAAATATCTTGGTGTGTCTTGTCTGTCTTTTGTTAAGTCAGTGTTAACAATGGTTAAGTGCAGGTAGGTAGGTGGCAATGTGTTTGGATGTCTCAATCTTGTGATTCTAGACTGAACTTACAGGACTGCCAAACCTGATTGTAATTTCCTTAGATATTTCTGTGAAATAGAAGGCTAGAGCAGGAACAAATTTTGAGAAGTTTGCCCTCTTGAATTAGAAATAGCATTTTATATTGCTGTCTTCATCCAGATGGACAGCATTGCGAAGAACTGGGGGAAGGACTTTTAAAGTAATACACAATATACTGTAAAATGTTAAGTAAATACCTGTATCACATATCGCAAGTCAAAAGAAACCCACACACTCATGTGTCTTACTCTTTGTTAGGAAATTGGAGAATTGCTGCAACTGAGAGGTAAAGAGTTTGGTGTTACCACTGGTAGGAAGAGAAGATGTGGCTGGCTGGATCTTGTATCACTCCGATATGTCTACATGATTAATGGATTTACTGCGTGAGTTGTTTGCTGAGCTTTGCTGGCAACTTGACAGAAAATCATGAAATACTGTAGATTACTGTAAATTGTACATATACTAGTTAGTAACATTTGCACTGTTAATATTGATCTGTTGACTGTTTTGATATTTTGATAAATTAGCTGTTCCTCATTTTTCCTATCAGTAAATATTTTTACATTTGACATTTTCAAATAAGTAGATTTTTTTTTCTTTCCTTTCTTTGTGGAGATGTCTTTTGTTTGTCTTCAAAATAAGATCGATGGGAACCCATAGGTATCTTCATTACCATGTGTAAATATTAAAAATTTGGATATGTCTTTGGGATCTTAATTAAAATGAAAGATAGGTGCCTGAAACAAACTGGTATAAAATTTCTAGCAGATCAAGTAGTGTAAATACATACTTTATTTAAATATTTCTGGTTTTCTTGTTCTTTGTGGGTTTCGTTTAAGATAAGATGCATCCAGGTATTTGTAGAGCCAGTGTTTGATGATTATTCTGCCTTCACTATAGGAGAGGGACATTTGGCAGAGGACAGGAACAGACACCAACAGGCATCATGCAATGAAACGGTCATCTTAAATGGTTAGGTATCTTTGCAGCACCCTCACCAATTAAAATTATAACACTCAAAGCCATAAACAAATTCCTTCAATTGGAGAATACCCATCCTTTGATTTTCTTGACATTTTCATGTAGTACTAGATTGAAGGATGCAACAAAAACTGTGTTGAAACCTTTTTTGTTGTTGTTTTGTTTCAGTGGTTGTTTGGTTTTGGTTTGGGGCGTTTTTTTAAGTTGGACCAGATAACAGATTAGTGCCATATGAGATTTTTCTAAAGAAATAAAATTAATTGCAGGAATCAATTTTGTTTGATTCTTTGTTGATTTNTTTTTTTTTTTTTTTTTTTTTTTTCAATGTGATAAGATTCAAGAGTTGTTAAACTTGTTTAACCAGAGTAATGTTTCTTTATAGATTGGCACTTACCAAATTGGATATCTTGGATGTATTTCCAGAAATCAAAGTTGGTGTTGCGTACAAACTAGATGGTGAAATCATACCTCATTTTCCTGGTAAGACTGCTTATTTAAAACTTTCAGATTTTGATGAAATGTAATCTAAATGTACTTCTAAATGCATTTGACTTCTACTTGTAAAACTTACAAGAGCATTATTTTACTTCAGCATCAAGCCATTAATGTCTTCCAGATGCACCAGACATATCTTTTACCACACTGGTACCTGCACCCTAAAGACGCCTGTACCAAATACTGGGTTTTGTCTACTAGAAAGATTCAAAGAGCTATATAAAGCTTGTAAAACATAAATGTTGCTACCACTTGTCCTTTTTATTTTATACAGCCTGCATCACCTCCAAGCTAAACTGGAAGCTTGTTTCATACTCTAAACTCTGTTATCTTGTTCCCACTACTGTATCAATGCAGGCCAGGTCTTCATTTAAGCATGCAGTGAACCCCGTAAGAGAACTGGTCTTGTTGAAAAGCCAAATTTTTCTTTCCCTCTGTTACTTTTCTAACTGTTCACTTCCCTTTAATGATTCATGGAGCAGCCAAAAACCTAGAAAAGCTACACAGTGTAAAAGAGGGACAAGGGATGGGGCAAGAAACAAACAACTAGTTTAGGTGAAAGCAAGACTATTTTGTAATGTGTGACCAATGCACATCAGCTTAGCGTGATAGAAACTGTAATTCCTGAGGAGGACAGTGGTCATTTTTACTTGAAGAGTGTACCTGCGTGTTAAAATATTCGAGTATCACAAGCCAGTGTTTTTATAGATAATGCATCTTGTTCAGTTTGCAGTAGTTAAACGTATTCCAGGAAAAAAGGAGGAACATAAAACAGTACTAAAGATTGGGCTTTTTGATTTTCATAATGTGCACATAGATGCCCATTTTCATTCTAATTGGTACCTGAGGGTTAGAGGCTGGTCACAGGTTACCATTTTTCATGTGATATCATCATTATCAGAGAACTTTTAGTGAATGAGGAGATCAGGTATAGTAATTGGATACAACTCACAGCAGGATTTATGTAGTACAAAGATGTAATTACGTATAATGGAGGAAGTGATGATCTGCCACTAGTCCTTGAAAATAGCACATATCTGTAAAGAGTAGTTCATAAGGAATTTTAAAAAAAAATCTCTTGTTTCTCCATGTGCTTGTGGGAGTTCTCTAACTGATTTGCCATCCAGGATCTTCAAACAAAAGTGCCAGTTCCAGTCTGAATGCATGCTGAATGACTTTGATTCAGGAAATTTAGTACTTGTCTTGCACTAAACCAGGGGTTGCTTTTCCCTTTTTAAGACTCAGATATTACCTGATTGAGAGTCATATCAAAACATTAAGGACATTTGTATTTACTTGAAATGGCCTTTGAACATAATGGAGATTTCACGTTTGAATTGAGAACTACTCAGTAAATGCTTTTCCTGTAGCCCGTTGTCTGACCTTGTGCTCGAGCCAGAAGAACCTTCTCTGGCAGCCCATCATTAAAGATCAGGTGGCCATGTTGTACGGTACTAAGACTACAGTAATTGTGCTTCCTTTTTTCAATCATTGTATGTCTCGGATAGGACCAGTATCTTCTTACATACAACTCCTGAGGGGACAGACTTTGTTCCCTGCATACCTCTAGGTAAAAGGTAGATGACCTTTGGTCATAGCAGCACAGTGTGGCTCACCTGCCTGTATTTTTCTTTACTGTGTGAACAATTAAGAATTCTGGTAGAACTTTAGTAGAAGCTGTTGACATGCTGTCTTCCTTAAAGCGTCAGGAAGGAGTTTGAGCTGAACTTCTGGTAAGCTGGAAGATGCTGTCTCTCACAGTGCCTCTGTGTTCCACACCTCTCTTTGCTATACTCCTCAACATTTGGCAGCATTTTCAGCACACATGCTGCAGGTTACCCCTGCCCCTGGCATAAAAAACAAAAGGTAACTTTCTTCCCACTTTGTGTTTTGCAGACCATTAGACTGTTTCTGATGTCTACATTTCTGCATGCTGTGTGCTTGTGTAATTGTTTTTTTTTTCGCCAAACGTGCCACTGACATTTGAATGTAATTTAGAAGAAGATTAGTCTGGGAAGCTCTCACTGGCAGACTTTTTCTTTCTCTCTTGCCTTCCTACCCTCCCACTCTCTTGGAGATGTTCATGATTTACCCTTCTTGTGAAACGACTGTCTCTAAATTAGAAGCACACACAGTACCCACCATCCCAGGAAAAGTGTGCCATGTTTCATATATTGTTCCTTTTTCCACCTGGATCAGAGAATCATACGAGTCTCAGTCAGGTTTTTTTTAGCTTAGCTTTCTGTGGGCATTTCAGAATTGCCTCTTAAGCAAGAACCTAAAATGTCTTGTAAATTTATGGCTGACTTCAGCTGGTGTTACTGAGGCTGTAGTCTTTTGCTGGCCAGTGACAGGAGTTTATGGAAGACAGAACCTCTTGCTAGCTTTGAGCCAATCAGTTTAAAAAGACTGTGAAAGCTATGGTCTAGTTCTCTAATGCTTCCTGTCCGAGTTCAGACATCAGTTGATTTCAGCACAGAGAGACATAACCTCTAGCTCAGGAGACCTTGAAAACACACGTGCTTAGGAAATTGGGAGATTATTTTGGATAAGCTTTACTTTCATGCTTTTGTTTTTTGTTCTTGTGCTTTTTTCCTGGGCATTTGCTGTAGATTAAAGAGCTGGGACACTATTCTGGATGCACCTTTGTTCTGACCTATATGATTGTTTTCATATTTAGTTTCTGGAAACTGCTGGTGGATCTTTCTCTTACAGTGGTTCCAAGGTCCCAAATCTGAGCTATTTTTTCTGATTTGGAAGTAGCATCACATCACTCTCCAAATTACGATATCATTATATTTGCTCTGTCTGTTATATAGTTAAGCTGTTAAGGAATATTCTAGAAACCCTAAAAGATAAATCCCTTCAGCGAAAAGCTGAGAGAAATCTAGATGGTGACTAGATCTGGTACTACACTGAGCTTAGTTTGTGGCTTGTCTTTACCACACATCATCTTATTTCACACCTGCTGGAACAAAATTGAAGAATAATTTGAAGCATCAAACAATGCATCCCTTCTTTTTCTTCTCTCTTAGGGGGAAGTAAGGAATTGAACTAATACAGGCTAATGGAAGATTGTAGTCAATTTTAGACTGTTCAATACCAAATGCTTTCAGCTGTCTCTCTCTAACCTCATCAGAGAGGCTTCAAAGAAAAAAGGCCTGTGCACATCTAAGATGAGGTGTTCATTCACTTTCTTCAGAAAGAGGAAGGCTAGCAACCATCTGCACTGCTGGGAGATCAGTTTGTGGTTTTGCACTTTGAGTGTATCTCTTCTGTTGTACAGATCATCTGGACAGCAGACTGCACCTCAGTTGTTACTGCTGACAGTCAAGTGCTTATCCTTGGCTTCTACAACCTGACATCCTTAATGTGCCTGTCTGTCTGTTCTCATTGCCATGCGTATTGGTTCAGGATTCTCTTAACCTGGGAACACCTTGGTCCAAAGCTTTGCATATTTCTTTGCTGTTACAGACTTTGAGGACAGCAGAGCAGTCTTCTTTCAGCCTTTCTCAAAATGCCTAGTTCATTAAGGCTGTCCTTAGAGCACTGCTGCTGTTGAACGGTTGCCTGCATCAGGACAAATGTTGCCTGCATCAGGACAAATCGTTCAGTGTGCTGAGCTTGAGTTCGTTGGCTACGCACATGTTGGAGGGGATTAGCATGTGGTTTTGTATTTGCACCTCTACTGTGCCTCTTGCACCTCAAACCCTTTCCCAGGCTGACTAGCTGTCCTGGCAGGAGTGACTTATCTGAGACACAGAGCCTGCATAACGTTAATTACTATGCCCTCTTTCAGGAAGGCAAGAAGGAATGCCTGGCTCTTCCCATTTTTTTATCAATATGTTTTGATCATTTTCAGACTTAAGCCCTTTGTTTTGCTGCTCTGTGTCATTCCAAGACTTACTGTTCAGATAATTAGTGGAGTGATTCAGTTCCAGAACAGTATGCCTAGCATGTTTTGCAGTACTAGAAATCATCACAGGATTCATAGTTAAAGGACAACATTGTAGCAAGTTACTAAATGAAGGACAAAATATTGCTTCTGAGAAGCAATGGGAACAGTTACTGTTCATACATCCTGTGGGATTCCACACTGGTTGACAAATTCATTGTAGAGTTTTGGGGCAAAGGGTCTGTGAGCATCAAAAGTCTGTTAAGTATTAACTACATCTTACAGCTATGTTTAGTAAAAAGTACACTCCTATGCCATTTTAAAATATGTTTTATCTGCTTGATACTTACAAGCTGGTTCTTAATTTTGCTTTCACAGTTCCCTCATGAAGAGGGATCTGGTTTTCAGTATTTGTTCAGAAAAAAATAAAGAACATTTTGGAGAATCATTTCCCTGAAAAGTTCTTTTCTGAACTGAAAAGATTGTGGTTTCAGCAAAATATATGCATGTGACTGATCACTGGAATTCCTAAAATCTGAGTCCTGATAGTTACTGGATTTTTCTTCCCCTATGCTTATATTAACAAAAGACCCAACACTTCAGTGGCTTCAGTGTTTGTATTATCTTATGAGCAAACCTCTTTGTATGAGGAAAGAATAAAAGCTTTACCATTAGTGTTTCATAGTAGAGAATATACATTATCCATGGACGTAAAATATTTGTTTCTGTTTGCTTCTCAGCCAGCCACGAAGTCTTAAACAAAGTAGAGGTTCAGTATGAGACACTCCCAGGATGGGTTACAGACATATCAAATGCCAGGGCGTTTGATGAGCTGCCTGTAAATGCACAAAACTATGTCCGTTTTATAGAAATGGAGTTGGGTGTTCCTGGTAAGTAGAACAGATTTTCTTCTTGTTGTCTGGGTTATTCCCACTCTGGGAAACCTTTTTGGTATTTTGTATTAATGAACACACAAAATACTGAAAACTAGTTTTTAACCGTGCTTATTGTGATGTACCTGGTGCTACTGGTGATTATAGTTTTACTACTTTTTATTTAGCTGTTGAACTTAAAATTTTCAGAAGTTTTAATATGCATTCTTTCTTTGGCTTATACTGTAGTTCTTGTTCAATTAATTTTTTTTTTAATAACTTCCTCAAATGTCTTTTAGACATAGTCAAGGTTTAGTTTTGCTACTATCATAAAGTCAGTGGTTTTTAATTAGTATGATGAGTTATATGTGAGAGTAAGAGGTCCTGAACTGATACATTTCTCTGTGCTCCCTAATAAAGATGATCCTGTGGTTCCATCCAAAGCTGGGAGTTAGGACATGATGCAAATTTTTACTTTTCTGATAGTTTTTAACTATCTTTTATCTTATGATCTGTAAAAGTGATTAATTTATTATGGCAGTTTCAAGAATACCTGCTTTTTGAAGTTATCAGTGTATTCTTTGAGAACAACAGACAAAGTTATCCTTTCTTACTATGTGAAAGTATATGCTGTGTTTTTCTTCAAAATGTGGTGCTTAACAAGGTGAGTTTGTATCTTAAGATACAATCCACTTTTGCTTTGTATTACTTACAATAAAAGTTTGCTTTTCTCTCCTGCAGTTAAATGGATTGGAGTAGGGAAATCCAGGGAATCAATGATCCAGCTGTTTTAAAGATTTCAGATGCATGGAAGAAAGCACACTCCTCAAAAGACTGCTCATTCTTAAATGCATTAGTAGCCCGCAAAGCAAAGATGTTGGAAAGATAGATTTTTGCATGGGAAGAAATGCTAGAGTTGATACCCCCAAATCAATTGCTACTCCTGAAAGAGACTCTTAACATGAACCTGTATCAATTCCTCTTCAACTGCAATTACCAGGACACTTGTCATTGTTGTTCAAGGTGCCACAGATTTTTTTTTTTCTTTACATAATATTTACTTCATAATGTAATTCCTGTTTGAAAATCTAAGGTAGCATTGCTTTTATGACTGTTTGTCTTTGTTATCCTCTCTCTGCTTTTGGCGGTGTTACTTCCCTGAAATTTTAGACAGTAAAAATAATGCAGTTTTGCACAGATAGTTTTACATCCTCATTATTTGTATTCCTAAAGCTGTTGTATTCTTAATGACTGCTCTTGTGAGTGATTAAAGAGGGGGAGTCTGATTTTATAATGCTATAAATGCTGTCTAAATTATTGTGTGATCTCTTTTTTAAAAGAAGATGTGATGCCAAGTTGTTATGAATGTCCAGGTTTTTTTAGCTGTATAACACAGGAAACTTACTCTTTGTAACTCACAGAGGATACTCACGTGTTTACCAGGAAGTGTGCCCAGAAAGTTAGAAAACTGATATTGTAAAAAGTTCATTTGCAATTATTAAAGAACCGTTCTGATTTTGAGTTAAATGTTTTATAATGTTACTCTTTCTTTTCTTGGCGTTTTAAAATCTCTGTGCTTCTCTGCTTCCAAGGCGTGTATCTTGAAGTGTTCCCCTAATTAAATGGGGTTATATTTACATTCTGTGAGAAGTCTAACATTTTGATGCCCTTTTAAATTCCTTTCTTCAGGGTCAATTGAAGATCTTTCTCTGGAGGATTGCCAAAGTGCAGACACTTCTGTATTTTTAAGTTGAAGATGCTTTAGAAATAACATTTAAAGTATTCCAAGTATTTGCTTTGAGTGTAGGGTAAATAACAAGTGTTCACCTCAAGATATCTGACATATTTTGGATTACTGCTGGGAAATGTGGAAGTGTTCTAGAACTATTCAAATTTATAACCATTATTATCTGTTCCAAAGAATCTGATTTCTTTTTGCAGCAACCCAGTAATTACATTTTCCCTTTCCAGATTGCTGAGGATGACTCTGTTTTTACACACTGTGCTATGGTATTCGTGTGCTTCCTTTTCACTTCAAATAAAACTTACTTTGTTTCGTAAACCCAAGTTTGCATCAGGGTGGGGCAATAGTTTTAGATTTAGTTTACTAGATTTTGGCTGCATATAAGAATATTTGAATGACTATTAGAAACTTCTAATGCAAAATAAAAGATATGAGGCCTTTTTGTTTGTCTTGAGTAACCACGTGTTGCCTGAAATAGAGTAACTTGTTGGACTATGCTGCTGCTGGAGTAGTTAGCACAATTTTTATATTCTACATTGACACAAAATAAAATTGCTTATCCTAAGAGGAGAGTCAGGAGGGTTGAAGGATAAAACTACTGATTTTTAAGGAGCATTTTCTATTGAATTGCTTGCATGTGACAGAGCAGTTAGTGGGATCTGTATTTTACTTGCATAATATGAGGAAAGACCTGGATACCACAGACTACTGGAAAATTGGTGAATACAGTGAGAAACCTTTGTATCAGCGTTACATGTAATGATCATTCTTATCAGCATTAAAAAGCAAGCAACGTCATATTTTTTTTTTCTGGAGAAGATGAAGGTCTAGTTTTGCTGTCAGCCTTGTAGTCCAGGAGAGAACAGTATCATCCCTCCCTAGCTAAAGGACATCTTGAATTGAAAATCTCTTAATTCCCAGGTGGAGAGAAGGAGGGATATAACTGTGTGAAACATAAATTCCAGTGTTTATTTAGAAGGAAAAAAAGTTAGTTTTTTCTAGGCAGTAGAGGGAATTGATGTTCCAATGTGAACAATAGGTAATAATTACTAAGTATTCTTGTTTCCCTGTAGCTGTAGGAGGCACCAAGGCGATTTGTGCTGTCAGCGAAGCTACCAGCCGAGGGCTGTGGGCCCAGCTGGTTCAAGAAGTGAGCAAATAAATAAATGAGGGCATGTTTCCTTCTACAGTCAGTGAATAAATAAAACACATTTATGGACCTGTGTTCCACTTCTGCCAAGCAGAGACCTTCAAGTTCAAGGTTTCAGTTTATGCAGTGTTCTAACTCCACTGTACAAACTACCATTGTTTTTCAGTGGAGAAATTCATATTCCCAGATGCAGCAGTACTTCTGGGGAATACAGCAGTAGCCTAAAATGATACAAAGTATTTGTGCAGTATTTTGAAAGAAATGAAACAGAATTGCCTTGGATGCAATAATGATTTATATTCTTTTGCTGTCTTTTAAATTCAGCTGAGATTTTTCTTTGATTCTTCCATTCAAGAGTAGGCCTGGCAAGTTGAAAACATTCTCCTACCAAGACTGGTCCAGGATATATGTCGTCTAGGATCTGTTGGTGTATATTTACTCTCGTGACCTGGAACAAAGAATTTTTCAATTTCAAGTGGTTAAACTTGGCATTTGTAAAGTGTATGATGTTGTCCCTGCATGCTGGTTTGGCCTAAGTTTTCCTGGAGTGAATTCTTGGATAAGATGCACAAATACTTTCCTTGCGTCAAAGAATGTTTATACCTACCAAATTTCCCCCTCCCCCAGTGCTACCTTTTCTCCTCCTTATTTCACTTGTACAGATGTGGAAATAGGCTGGGATGTTATCGCTAACCTGGATGTTGTGGGAACAAATACTAAAAGTTACAAAGATTTGTTTCAAGCTTCATGTTCAGCTGTGGAACCAAGAAGGAAGAAGAGAACACCAGCCTAATGCTTTACCTCCAGCAGTGCATCCAGCAGGGGCAAAGGTAAATGGCTTTGGAGACATATGTAGTTTTTTAACTCTAGATAAAATTCTGTGTTCTGCCTCTCCCCCCACTCCCCCTTCATGAGTCAAGAAAGGAATTGAACTAATTCTCAAAGGGATTGCCACACTCATTGGCAAAAGGCTTTCTATCGTCTGCCACAGGCTAGTAGTAAGCTGTGGTAAAAATATAAACCTTCATACTTTGACAAGCATCTGTTTCTCGGGGCCTTCCTCTATGCTCACGCTCTCTGAAGGCTCTTCAGTTGCTGCCATGTAAGGGGAGAGGATGGCAGCATAGGATAGTAGTTGAAATTGATTCTCCTCCAAGCATCCCCTCCCACTAATGGGATGTTTACAGGAGGCATGGATACCTGTTAGACCAGACAAGGCTGATGACAGACAAGGTATTTTGATCTCGCTCTGTTCTTGCTGCCACTGAAATATTTACGAGGCTGAATCTCCCAGGCTTGTGCTGTACTGCAGCATTTAATAACCTTTATGTCCCTACAGATTAGTGAGCCTCCTTTACTAACTAAATAAGGGAAAGCGAGGGATACCTCTGCTGCTTAGCCTTTCCATTTGTAATGTAATTGGGTTTTGACATGCAGCTAATGGACAAAACCTTCAGATAAAGGGGCAGACACGATGTTGATGTCATGGCGCTTTCATCTACCATCATACTGGAAATCTACTTTCTAATAAAAGATGAGAGTTTCCTTTTGCTGTCACAGCCAGCTCTCTTACTGAAACATAATCAAAGGTGTGACTAGTTTAGAAAAAGTAAAGGGCAAAAGAGCTGGGAATGAAAGGGACAACTCAATCAGGTGAGTTTTTTTCTCCTGCTCATACTGTTCGTAGTCTCTGAAACAGTGAAACTTAACAAACTTGCTGGTACAGTAATCAAACACACTTACTTTTGGTGTTTGACAGCTTTACATACTGAAAGTATAGACTGCTGTGCATGCCTGTGTACACACACCTGATGCATTATTGGCTTAAAATTTTACACCATTTTTTGTAGGTCTGAGTCTTAACAACTCGTTTGACGTGTTGTCTTTAAAATACCTTGCAATAGATATATGCTCAAATATCTTCCATTCAGCTTTAGGCAGATAACACTTAAATCTCAGTGTTCTCCACTGCCACTTTAGAACCAGTAGTCAAGTGTATCAAAGCAATGTATTTTCTTACACTCCATTAGCTTTTTCACTGATTAATCTATTTGTGCGTGCATCCAGGTACGTACTCTAGCTCTTTTGATGCATGCTGCTGAAATTATCAATAGTGTATTTGAGTAACTATTTTTAGGCAACTGTTGCCCAAGTACAGATGGTTTTCCTTGTCTTGTTCACTGGTTGACAGTTATTGTCTGGTTATTACAGAAGGAACTGGGGTACCTGAGCGTTGGTAGTTGGCATGGCTTTGGGGGCAGCTCTTTTTTCCAAAACATGAGATGACTATTAACGTTTTTTCCCCTGCATGCATCTTAGGACTAGCTTGTTAATAGTGAAGCACACCTCCCTAGTTCATCTTCTGTTTCCCTCTCGACAGGAAAACCAGCATGGATCACTTAGTTGTGTTGAGAAAGGGCAAGTCAATTGTTGCTTTGAATGAAGCATGATTGTACCAGTCACTGGTGGTCTTTTCCTGAGAGCTGAATTGTCAGAGTCAGGATGGATGGCGTTTCAGCTTTGTAGTTTACTGGAGCCAGTTGCAGTTTACTGAAAGGACTGGGCAAAAAGCATAAATCATTCTGTAATCTCATGCTGACATATGGTATGTAAATACCATGATCCACCCAAAGGGTAGCCAGCATTATAAATGTACTTTCTAATCTCCTGCTGAAATGAGCACTCAATATAATGCAGCTGTAATCTAATAGATATTAACAGCCTGAGAATGTACAGTAAGACCTTAATAATTCAGTATTGTTCGATTGGCTCCATCTGACTTGTAATTAGCACGATAAGGGTTGTGCCTTTTGCAGTCGAGCAACTAACCGCATTAGTTCAATATCAATAGATTTTTTTAAAGCCTTGACTACCCAACATAAATAGCCTACAACATTTTACTTTTTTTTTCTTCATAAAGCACTTTGAAGTCAATGTGCAATACAACAAGTTTTCATAGGGGAGAAAAAAAAAATCCAGATTTAACAGCAATATCCATTCTAGATTCTCAAATATATGATAAATTCAGGCCATGAAGCACTCCTGGTATGGCCAAAAACTTTCGAATGTAGGTTTGGTTTCCTCTGCCTGGATTCTCTTATTCCTTTTGGTAGATCAAAGTCATAAAATTATCACTGGAAGTTGTTCAGTATTGCCCTCAGTAGGCATAAAAGGGGGAAGACTTATTCCACGGGTCTCATGGGTTTACTTTGATGCACAAACTTACCCTGGAGCTCCTCTGGATGCAGAGGAGCCATCCTGTGACTTGTGGAGCCATCCTAGGTGCCCGTGGCAGAAACCAGACATCCTTTCCAGGACGAACAGCTAAGCTGATGAAGCAATCAAATAGAGGCTAGTGAAGTGAAGGTACACACACAGCAGACTAGAGAGCAAGAATCCCACCCAAGCTGTGGAAAGGTGATTTTTTTTGTATAACGGTCATGGAAAAGAAATATTTTTGTCCCAGTACAGAGCTTACAAATGAATAAGGGGATGATAACAAGGCAAAATTGATAACATTGATAACAAGGCAAAATCTTGCCTCTGTTGAAAAAAATGTGAGTTTATGCAGATGAATGCGTTTCTTTTTAATTTTTAAGAAATTAAAATTAATCTTTTAAGAAATAAAAGCTGGGCAGACTTTATTTTTCCCCAGAAAAGTACTGTTCTGAAGTGCTAAGAGTCTTCAGTAGATTTTTTTTTAATACAACTAACTGATAGCCTGACCTGTGCACATACTGTGTGCTCTGTGCTTTAAGAGGCTGGTGGCAAGATTGGTGCAGGATCTGTTAAACTCCCTTAGCTTCTTTTGCAGAGTATAATATGCCAAATTCCTACAAGCATTGGTGTAAAATATTTGGATGTTTTGTTTGTTTGTCCTTTTGTTAAGGAGCTGCTGCAGAACCTAAAATAATTTGTTTATGTGACTTGAATGTATTAATCTCCATTTTGATAGCAAAATTCACTGTGGGATAGCATATCTATTAGGAATCCCCCAGGAAGTAAAGAAACTGTCTGCATGTAATAGTAAAGGTTCTACAAAAGGTTAAATTTTGCAAAGCTATGGGAGTTTTCTAGAATGAGTTGCACGATATTAGTGGCATGTCTTAGCGTAGAAACTAATGCAGGAACCAGTTAACTTATTTAAAGAGTATTTTATTTCAGGACAAAAATGTGCTGTTCTGTGACTCAAGGCAGAATTTCTTTGCAGACAGATTCATTATATCCATGGTCTGATATGGTCTGCTTGTTTGTCACAATTAAGTAATAATTTATTCTACCTCCCGAGGAATGAAATTTGGCTGCTGTGTGTAAAACAGTGACTCACCAGTATTTGGAAAACAAAGTACATGTTTTCTGCGCTTTGTTGCCCATCAAAGTCACTGAATTATGTTTTGGCTATTCCATGGCAACTATTTCACTGGAGTGTGAATTAATATTGCAGCTCCAGGAGTTTGATGTTAAAATTGGTTCTCACCAGACATCTTAAGTAGGAGTATTGTTTTGAATAGTATAATGACACAACCATCTTAGAAACTCCTTGAACACATCCATAGTTCAATTTCTTTTTCTGAAACTAAGACCACTGCATCTTCCACTTAGTTGCAGAGCACGATGTGAAAACTCCTTATCCAATCCAGTCTACAAAAGAATGTATTTTCATGCTTTAGATAATTTCAGTCAATCTTGGAAAATGTAGCTATACAACATACAAAAGTGACAACTCCAACACTCACACACAATATGAGCTGTTGAGAATCACTGTTATATTTACCAACATTTCCATATCCCTGTCAGCCAGTTCTGCACAACTGTTGTCCTCATCATAGTCAGCAGCACCAACAGAGATTCTTCCCCTCTCCCCAACTCGTCCCCGGGGGTGATTCTTCTCCAGTTTTACCCTGGCGTGGCTTCAGCAGGAAGCATTCCTCATCCCTCATCTTTGGGAAGCGGGGGAGGTTGTATCTTCCTTCCTCCAGCAGGAATCATGTATTCAGGTTGCCAGCCCAGCTACCTGAGAGAGTGCCAGTAGCGACTGTGTCTACCACAGAGTCTACAAGGTTTCTTCCAAACTTTGGATTGCTTGCCTGTCTCCTGGTGTACAATTCAAGGGCCCTCGTTTGAGAATTTATCTTTCAGCCTGGATATACATCCAGAAATAGTTTTTAAATTTGCCATTAGAATGCTTGTGGTACATCTTTCTCTTGTAACTTTGCATGTAAAACTTTAGTTACAAGTCTCAGAAGATTTTCAAACCTGCTGCATTAAAAAACCTCATCATGCTATGAGCAAAGGTGGCTTCAGCCCCTTTGGGAGGAGAGAAGCCTAAGGCAGAGGTTGAATAGTTCACGTAGGGACCTGCAGGGAGCCTGTGCAGTCAAGGAGAAGCAGTACATCCAAATGCCACAGCCATACAATTCAAATTGCCGGACCATCTGTAATCTACTCGTGCTAAATAATAATCCATTAAAAAAGAGCCTAATCTTGTTTTTGAACTTTCTTGAACTTAACACGCTGAAAAGGAATTATTTTTCCAGGATCAAGTCTGTACTGCTTTTGAGAACCAAGGAAGGCCATACCAGTAAAGTTTTTTAACTAAGTGATATTTCTACTTATAGACTGGGCAAAGACTGAGGCTGCAATGTGAGCTTACTTTTCCTGGTCCATGCAGTGAGGTTACAGACTTAAATAAATTATGGAATGAAGATCAGGAAAGGCAAAGCTTGCAGGTACAATCATGGGTGCTGTCAGCTTGGGCTCCCTTTGCCTTGCTAAGCTGGTGGGAGCAAGACCCTCTGCCTCACTAGGCCTGGACTTGTGATAGTTCCTCCTTTCCTTACCGGTTTTGGAAGGGGCAAGGGGAGCAGTCCCACTGGTGTCAGCCTTGTGAGTGCGTTTTGGAGTGCTGTTTGAGCCAATTTATTAGCAATGTTGCTGTTGACTATATATACAACAAAATGGAGTGGTGTCTTGAGAGACTAAGAGCTGGAGAGGATCTGTCAGCAAATCACTTGGAAACTTGTGCCCCTGCACACCTGAGCCATCCTGAGCGCTGCTGCACTTTGGTAAATTAGACTGTAGTACCTGCTAGTCCTCAGGTTGCATTCTCAAATTACTCCTAGATCTGAGTGTAGGAGCATCTCCTAACTGGTGAATAAGTTTAAAGAAGAGAGTCAAAGGGTGAGAAAATAAAAAAGATCTGACATGGGAGGGAGCCCAGGCTTGGGTCTCAAAGGGTGAATATTTTTCTGATGTCTTATTGGACATGCGCTCCAGCACATCTTACTTGCTGTAGACAGAAGGTAAAGCTTTCTTCAACCTTTCTGGAATTAGAAGCATGGGCGTAATTTGAGTCTTGATTTTTTTTTTATGCACCCTTCTGTCATACGAGCTACGACCTACATCTTGGCACTGGAATAGGGAGACCTCAGAAAAAACAAGGTGGGGCAGGGAAGAAAGAAGAGCTTTGCTTTCTTCTGAGAGAGTCCTGGAGCCAGGAGGGACCATGAGGTTCTGGGATAGGAGAAGGATTTCTGCCTTTAGTGACAGAGACCTAACCTCTTGCCCTGAGACCTCATAGCCCCTGTGCTAATCTGCTCCAGTGTTTCACCTTTGGAGAGTTTCTCCTACCAGCCATTTAGATCCCTCCTGAGCAAGTTTAGGCTTTGCTGTTCTGTGGTCTGTTTGCTATGGATAGGGAGGACAGGTTATTCCCTTTTTTTCCTGCAGTACTGTTTTGGGTATTTGCTGTGTCCTGTTTTTTCCCTCAGGCTAATCAATTCTCTGAGGCTCTGCTTGGAGGTCATTTTTAAAGATATCCAAGGTGGTGTGTCTGGTTTATTTTTTTCTGTCCCCGGGGAGTTGGGACCTGAAAATGGTCACAGTTTGTTCACTGATGTTTGCATGTGAGTGTAAGGGATGGATGTCATCAAGTATCTTGTATCAGGAAATCTAATTATGGATTCTAGTATGATGTTTTCCAGCTTTTCAATGTCATAGCTTTGCTGATTCATGTTCCAGTCCATTTTGCATTTGCTTTATTGGGTTTTTTTTTTGCTTACATGTAGAAACTTGCTCACAGCCCTAGTGCATTGCAGCCTATTTTTCTCCGACCATTTCTATAATTTGTTAAAATAATTTTGAACTCTTACCCTGTTTTCTAACATACTTTCAGTTCCTTTCAGCTTTGCAACACCTGCACATTTACTGAGGATACTCTTTTTACCATTGCTGACTTCACCAATGAAAAATTTGAATTGTATGAAAACAGGACCCCTTCACTGAAAACGTTTTGCTGGTTTGAAGGTGAACCACTTTCTAGGTGTGATTGTTTGTTTGTTTGTTACCTGACTGACTCTGCACCTACTCCACAGCAGTTTTATCTAAGTACATTCCTTTGTTTGCTTATGAAAACATCCTGCAAGTCTGAATATGTCACCATTTGAGCTGATACCAACAGCTTGCCAATGCTGTCAAGAAAATATTCTGATCTTTGCTTTGTGGTTGTTGAGCCTTGTGCAAACCAGTTTGCCCTGCTCACCTGGAGGTGGTTCTTGCTGCTTCCCATGAGGAGAAAGGCTGAGTTTGCCTGTTGGATGAAGAATTGAGAGGCAAATTAACAATATTTTCATTAATTTCTAGCTAATCATAACTAACTACTAAATCTAGAGTGATCTTAGATAATTGGCTGTAGTTAGATGATTTTTGTGCCACTTTTTTTTTTTGTGTGCAAGCATTCTGAACATACTTGTTCAGTCAACCACAATTCATTAATTAATATGGATGACAGCTTTGTGTACTGAATCACTAAAAAGAAATTCCGAAAGGGACATACATCTCATCGGTACCAAGCAGCCTCCAGAGCAGACTGGAAAGGGGTCTCTTCACGTTGGCCAGTTTGCTCACTCCAGGCTCTGGCCATTCCTGTGGGAGCCCAGTTCAGCTCTCATCCAGAAACAGGTGGTGATGGTCAGATTCAGCCTTCACATTTAGCAACCCTTCCGTCTTCCTGTTTTCTCCTTTCAGACAAAATGATATCAACATGGTAGTCTTGGTGCCGGTGGAGTCTTGTCTCTGGAAGAGCAGCCTGCCAGCTGGGGGGCTGCACAGGGTCTGAGAGCCAGAAACTGCCAGGGACAGAGGGCATGTGCTTGAGCTGGCCCTGGACTTGGTGAGTTAGAAGAGTGATTTACAAATTCAGCACAGTCAGTAAGGGCGAAAAGTAGACACAGTAAATAAAGAAATAGGCAGAGGGGGTTTTTGTAGTCATTCCTGAGGGCAGAGCTGGAATTTAAAAGTTTGTGACCGTGCTCGTACTGACAGCCATGGTCTGTGGCCAGTAGCAGGTGAGTGGGAGACTTCAGGAATCCAACTCCCTCCTGTTATCTTTTTCTTTCTTAAATAAAGAAGAAGAAAGAATTAAGAAATTTTGCCTCTCCTGCCCGCTTACCCGCCCTGTCCCTGAACTTTCCCAACGCCGCACTTGCGCTGGAGCTCAGGCTCAGCATTTCCCTGCAGCTGCTGCCCTGTGCAAGGGCTTTCCAGGAGCGGCGGCGGGAGCCCGGCACGAGCCGCGCGGCCGAACGCGAGCAGCGCTGGCACCTGAGAGCTGCCGTCCCTGCCCAGGCCGGGCCCCTCGCCCCGTGCCGGGAGACAAAGGAGCCGCATCTGAGCCCTGCTGAGGCTGCACTTGCCGGAAGAAACCTAACAATTCTTATTTACCAAATTGACAAAATCCTATCATTGCAATTAAGGGGATATGTAATTAACTGTGTCTTAATTACAGCAGCTGCCACTTCATCTGAATGCAGCAATTTGCGGAGAAACCGGGGGAGATGCTTTAAACTCGTGTGTGTAAACAGCGCGAGCACAAACAGTGCGGCGTGCGCGGCTCCCGGGGGCGCGATGCCTGTCCCAGGGGCGCGGGCGAAGGCAGAGACTTCCCGGCTGCCAGGCCTTGGTGGCCTCTGCAAATCCCCCGGGAGGCAGAGAGCTTCAGAACACCCTGCCGCAAACCCATCGCCCCGGGGTTGTACCTCGAGCGGCAGGGCTGAGCCCAGTGCCGCAAACCCTCCTGGCGGAGAAACGCTTTAAAGCCTCTGTGGGAGCAGCAGCCCCCGGTGCGTGTGCTGAGTGCGCTGGGCGAGGTGAATTTCGCTTGGTCTCTCGCCGTGCACTTTCATGGCCTCATCGCTCTGGGCCGGCAGGAGCACCCCTGCCAACCTGTGTCCTCTCTGTCCCCTCTGGCTGCTCTGCTGGGAAGCCAGGCTGACCCCATCCGGCTCCTGCAGGTCTGCGTGATATTTTAAAAAGGGTCCACATCCTTTGCTGCTGCAGCCTCCCGTGGCTTACGTAGGTCACTTCCTGGGAGCTGCTGTGGACTTCCCAGCGTGGCAGTTATCCCTGCCGAGGTACCCAGAAGGTCAGGGTGTTTGTGGGTTCGCCTGGGTGCAAACCGCTTGGGTTTTGCCACCTTTCCAGCCCACCTCAGTGGTTGCTGGCTCCTGCTTCCTGCCTGTAACCAGAACTTGGTGACTGGCTGTGCTGGCTTAGCGTGGTGAGCTGTGACAGAGTGGATGTGGTTTTGAATGTGGTTTTCCATACCTGGAGACGCAGCATGGACTTCCCTGCGCTTCTAAGGCAAGAGCCATGGGCGCTCAGGAGGCCTGCCGGCGTTGCCTCCCAGCTCTGCTTCCCAGAAGCGACCGCTCCCGGAGATCAGGTGGAGTGTTATCCCTCCGTGCCTCAGTTTACTCCCATCAGCACGGAGCATCTGTGCCTGAGGTACAGCTCACAAATACTCAGCTAAGCCCAGAAGCATTAATTGCTGAGATACAGCTTGAAAAGCGCCTTGCACACCCCCTCTGCCACTGCTACTAACTAGGATTGATGCTACAAAGGAGGACTGAGGACTGTGCCTGCTCAAGTTGGCAGACATCATGGGGGTGCCATAATTCAGCTGCATTGATTTGTCCTGTATGTTTCACGTGTGAAATAAAGCTTGTTTCTGTCAAGTCAGCATAGGAAAGATATCCTGCTTGGTGCCAGCAACATTCCTCTGGTTTCCTAACTGAAACCTAAACTATTTTCTGAGTATTTCAGTAATGGGCATCATCACAAATCTGGATTATTAATATGCACATCAAGAATTTGAAAACACGGGACGACATCCTGTCACTATTTAAATGATGGCACAACCTCCACGGATGCTAGTGTAACCAGAATTTCACCAGTCAGCGCTACTCAGCTGTCACAAACTCTCTTCACATCACTCTGGGGGCCTCTGTGTTGCAGTCAATGGCACTTTGAGGAAAAGACACAGTTAAACTTGTTAAAACTTGTCCATGTTAATCTCTTAAAAAGCACTTAGTAATTTCAGATTTCCATCCTGAATCAGGCTTCATGGAAAACTAGTAATGTTTCTCTTTCTGTCTTCTTTGGGATGGAGCACGCGACCCGCATGGTGTTTTTAATACCAGTCACATTTGCATGGATACACAGCCTTTATTTAATGAACCTTCATGTTTTGCTGCCCACATTTGGAAAGGTAAAAGGATATTCTCACTCAGTTATTTCCTTGGGACTTGTCTGTTGTGTTACCGGTTGTGCCTTGGTTACAGTCTTAGCAGGAGAAGTTAAAAATAAAGAAGAAAACAAAGCAGCCTTTCAATTACTTTTTAACCAAAGCGGAGTGCCTAGGCAGGAGTGATGTAATTTTCATAGCTGTGGACAGCTTCAGCTTTCACTGATGTATTTTGTAGGCTCCAGTATGGGTGCCAGCAGTCTGGCTTTTGGTAACAGGATTTGGAAATGCCACCCAAAGGTTCCATTGTCATCCAAGTGACCTTAGCAATGATCACAAAAGTAATGCAGAAAATCAGACACCAGAAAAATACCTTTTCTCCACGTTGCCTGTTTGATAGGTGTGTAGTTTCATCCCACTCTGTTGACACTACCACCTTCATAAGATGCATAAATGCTGTCAGTACAGGCACCTACTGAAGACTTCCCTTGACCCTGCCAAAGGCCAAGTGAATCATATTTGGTCTCCCATGTGTAAAGGTGGAGAGACAAACCTGTGGCCAGTCACACTTAGACACTTTATATTCGAGCACCTGTCATGCACTTAAAAATGTTTTTTTTTAACATCAAGGTGTTTGACAAGAGTGAATGGCCCATATCCAGGAAGTGGTGTGGCAACACTGTTGATTTGTGAAAGCCCTCCCTACCCCTGTCCCTGTGGTTTCAGTAGCTGAGATCCCTGGATCAGAAGGACTTGCTGTTTTTCGCTACTGCACCCCCCTCACCCACAGCACCTCTGTTCCCCAAAGGCTGGCCCATCTCTGCAGGAGGCAGGCAGGGGCTGCCGGCTCTATCAAATCACAGGGTGTGAACAAAGGACTGTGAGGAACTGGAATGAGATCACTAAATCCATTTGATTTATTTGGGATTTGAGCCTAGGTCTTCTGGGTGAAAGTGAGTGCATTAACCCGCTGTGGGAGTTAATTCCTTGCCTAGTCATTATTCAGGCATCATTAAAGTATGCATTGTGCTGGAGGTCAAATCAGATTACTCTAAAGAATCTGGAATGGGAAAAATGCTGGAGTTTTTTCATCAGCCTAAGTGTTTGGTTATCTCAGTGTTTAGCTATTTATATTGTGCCTGTCACTGTGGCATGTCACTCTATAAACAAAGAGAATGCTCCAAATCTCTTATTATTTTAATGGCATTAATGTTCTTCATCTCGGGAAAAAAAATAAAATAATTTCCCTTTGGAAGATAACAGAGTAAGTGGTTTAACATAAACAGCAGCTCTGGGAAAACTGCTCTCCGAGGTTCACCCAGGCAGAACATCCCACAGCTCCGCATCAACGGCACCGACAGTCACCCAGGCACACCTGGAGATGCTCTGGCTCCCCCCACAATGCCAGGGACAAGCCCCCACTTTGCACGAAGGGCTGACCTGCAATAGCAAGAAAAGCAAGGGAGGGTGACAGCCTGGATCTAACCCTCACAGGGAGGAAGAGGAGCAGCACTGCGCGGCTCCCAGCTCTCGTGCACGAGCGTAACTTCAGCGCAGAGCTCTCCTCAGGAGACGTAAGGTGGGTGCCTTGTTCAAATCATATGCTCTGGCACCAGGGGGGAGAAGCAACACATGGGCTGGATCAAGGAGTATTCTTTTCTTGGCGATTCCTAAAGATACAACTTGGATCTTTGATCCAGATATGTGATCCAGACATATGCTGCCCTTATCACAGAATGGAAAGATGCTAGGATAGTAGCTCCACGCTGGAGGAGGATCAGCGAGGCAGAAGCAGGAGCAAACAAAGGGTGCAAGAAGTCAACTCCCACCCCGGAGAAACCTGTCTGGGTTTCTGGTTGTGGCAGCAAGGGGAAAGGACCCAGGAACTGGAAGCAACTTGAAAACCAGATCAAATTAGTCTGTTACTGTAAAATAAGATGATGGTCCCCTTGGGGACACACAGTGGCTGGGAAGGAAGTCTAAATATTGAGACTATTTCAGTGCTGAGAGACAGAGGTCATAGTCTTGGTGTCTGGCACACTTCTGTGAGGAGGAGAGGAAGGGTGAGCGCGCCAGCTGGCTGTATTGGGGATGACAGGCAAAGGATTCTTCTAAGGCTAAAAGAAGCTTCCATAAATTTGTATCTGTGGGGCTTTTCTCTAACCTTGTTTCATGTGGAAACAAGGCCAAGATAATCATCCTGTTAGCTCCCTCCAGAGGAATCCCAAACTTTCTGCCCAGTTTGATGAAGGTGATGTTCTCAAACATGTTCAGTCCCTGCAGTTCAGTTCCTTTGTCCGAACAAGCACCTGAGAAGAAAAGAGAAACCCAGACCTGCAGGAGTTCAGGAGCAGCATTAGCAGGTGCCACGAAGGAAAGGAGACTTACAAGCACTGAAGCAGCAGATCTCTGCCTTCTGCAGCACAAAATGGAGATACTGCACATTAGACACGAGGTAATCCAGGAGCAGTACATACAGTTGCAGAGATCCAACCTGCAGAATTTCATCTGCCCAGCCGCATCTCTTTGTAATTAATTTCAAACCGAATCTGAAATTCCTATGAGTTTCTCCAGCCAGGGACTGAAACATGTTTGTGTACTTTGAAACTGACAGGGCGATGTGTGACAGGATGGAGTTTAGAGGACATGGGAGATGTCCTGAACTGCACTGAGCTGCATTGAATGGCAGTGCCCTGTCAGCATGGGAGAACAGGGTGGAAAGGTGCGCAAACCTGAAAGCAGGAGGAGCGCTCTCCTGTCGCCTTCACCTCTCTTCATGTGAGAGGGGCTCAGATAGACTCGAAGTTCTCTTTGAGCACTTTCAGTCCCACTGGCTATGAATCAGATACAGAGGTGAAACAGCGTGTATCCGAAATCTCTTGTTTCCTGACTAGTAGCACCTGGGAGAACGGTTCATTAAATGCCAGATGAGGAACCAAACCCTGTCATTCGTGTTTCAACCTAGCATGCAGGCTTTGTTCATTAAAGGAGGGATAGAAATTGCTGCCTCTGTTTCTAAATATGCTGGTTCAGGCTTTAACTTCACCCTACAGCAAGAGATCCTGGAAGCACAGTGTAAGATCAGCTTCCTAAGGAGGAAATTACTTGGTGCATGGAGTCCCAGTGGTGAAAAGCACTTTGTACCGTGTCAGGGATGGTCTTTCTCTTGCATGCTCTTGGATTTGTCCCAAGGCAGATCTGTGTCCTCATTGGGAACCAGAACCATCTATCATCTGTGTATTTCTGTACATTGAAGCATAAAAACTGGGGGCAGTCATTACTGCCAGCCATTCAGGTATTGGGGCAACCTGGAAAAGTGTCCTTATGGCTGCTTTTGCCTTCTCCCCAATATATGAGGAACCTGGACCAATGCCTCATTGCCCACGCCTTTATTGACCTGGTGGCCTTATACCTCCAGTACAACACTTGCAGGATAATGGCTGGAGTCTCCCAACCTAGCAACTTCTTTCCTCTGGCATGTGATGGCATTTGGGACTGACCTTCCATAGATGCTGGGACAAGGAGGCTTGTGAGCCAACGCACCTCTTTGGGGCAGGACCCTGATACACCTGCTGATCAGCATGACTTTGTTTTTCCAGTAGCAAGGATTAATTTTAGAAGATGAGTTGGGATTGGGATGATTGCACTCCTACGTTGTTGGACCTGCCTGCTCCAGCCTGGCAGCTTGGCAGGGTCCTGAATTTGGCAATAGTCAGCCTGTAGTGACTGCAGGAGGGTGGGAATGGGAGATACTGCCCCGTTCTTCCATAGCGATGAGGCTGCTTGGGAGGGACCTAAATACACTTGATGTTGACTGGGTGAACCAATGGGTATGTGAAAGTAGAAGCCCGCTGACAGTCTGCCCTGAACCATTGGACTGTCTGTTTTTGTTTTCAGTGTTAAAGAAATATTACAGAAAAATTGCACTGGGGATTGGTAATTTAACCCTTGAGGGAGCCCATTTAACACCTTGTTGGATGACTGTAATGTTTACCTCTTGTTCTGCAGTGGTAGCGGTATCCAGTGATATTTTTTAAAAGACAACTGGGGCAGAAGTGATGCTTATGCTGTGAAATAGGTCAAACGTGATGCGACACCTTATCTATTTGGCTGTAAACCCCACCATTCCTCCTTGGCCTCTGTATTGATTATCTGGCGGGTTTAAAATGCTGCTGAAACCTCTGCCTGTCGCCTCATATCATTGCATTAAGGAGGAGGCACGGCCCTATGTCCTTTCAGCTCAAGGGATCCAATTATTGTATCTCATTTCTGTAACCCAGGAAAAGAGAAGGGCCATCTTAATGCACAGATGGTCTGCGATTTACGTCAGGAGCCATGGGATTAGGGACTGTCCCAGCAGAGAAAGCTCACTAACCTTTCTTTTATTGAACTGTCTGCAAATGATGTGCAGTCAAAATCCTGGCCACCTGTGGCCATTAAACATACAGTGGTGCTTTTTGCAGGACTAACACCCATGTCCTGAGCACATTCAAGGTGGGGAGGTGTGTGTGTGTGCAGGTGGAAATACACTCCAGCTTCCTAAATCCTGCTTCCTGACTACATTGCAAGAAAGAGGCATTATCTCCTTCCTGCCCTGAGTTTTCCAGTAACATTATTAAACTGTAGGCAATCAAACAGTTTCTGCATGTTGTCCCAGAGCTGGAAATTTTCCCACTGTGAATTCGGAAGATCCAAATGTGTCATTCTGGTTTGTGAAATGCCTGGGAACAGTGCTTACCACCTTGAGAAGAAATCTTTAGTTCAGCAGGCATTTTAATGAGGTTGTAAAATGTCCCAGAGTATGCTAAAGACCAAAAGATTAGCCAAAAAAAGAGAAAGATTTAATGCACTTCTGAGTTTCACCTTAAATCATTTGATTCATGTGAGGGACTAAAACATCCATGGAGGAGCTGAACTGTCTGGGGAGGAGGCTTGGTTCTGACAACAGCAATGATGCAGCCGTGTCATGAGTAGGTGCTTTGTGGTACAGGGTGGAAATGTCTGGAAGAGATACCAACCACACTCAGGCTTGTTCTTCCCCTAATTGCCTGACTTTTATCGAGGAATACACAAAACAAGCACTTAAAATTAGACTCTGAGAGCTCTTGCTTAAATGAAGAGACTGTCAATATTTGCAGAGCGATGCTTCGGCTCACCCAGACGGTATCCAAGTACATGGCACTTGAATGGCTGAATACATGGAGCACTCTCTTCCCTTTCTCTGCTTAATGAAAAACAAAATGGGGAGAGCCTGGTTTTGCTTTTCAGATTCATTGTGTTCATGTTTTTTCCAGATTCTCACAAACTTGGTCTTGACTTCTCAGAAGCTACTTCAAATAGCAGACTCAGCACAATGGCATGTACAGGACTAACACTATATGAAACACAAAACAAAAGGGGGAAAAAAAGACTCTTTTTTCCCCCCAAATATTGTAGGTTTCTGCTTCTCTAATCTCCTGTTCTCTCTGGATTGTCAGATGAAATACTCAGAACAGACATTGACTGGTTCTGGAAGCAGAGTGGGAGTGCATTGCCTGAAGGCTGAATTGAATTGTAACAGAGCGTGATCTTGCCGGGATGGCTAGGTAAAGCATCCCACACAACACCCTCCTTTCTTGAACTTTTATCACTGAGAAATCATCATTTTGAAGCTGATGGGCATTACCATCCCAGGTGGCTCACATCTCTTTGTGAATTTTTTATTTTACTTTGCTAGAATAGCAAAGGACACAAGAGCCTGGTCCGGAGCAATTTCATGCTTCTCAGGTAGGGCCAAACTCTGTAAGATATGTATTGTTGCAAGCTCAAAGCATCCACAGTGAAGGCTTCTGCCCTCTAATCTTCCTGTGCTCAAAGCATTTCTCATCCATCCCTGACTTCTGATCTTCTTGTATCTCTGGTTTTTGCAGGTAGTCAGCTGTCCTCCCCTGCAAAACCTTCCCTGTCTCTGTCTCCCCAGTGACGGGGGACTGATTCCCACTGCAGGGGATAGAAAGTCTTGCAATCCACAGCAAGCCTGTCTGCTTCCCTGCCCCGCTGCATCTGTCACCCTGCACGGGCATCGTTGGGTCCCTGTGCTGGGAGCAGCCAGAGCATGGGTGTGGTTCATGCAACAGCACTTCCCACCTCTTCCATTTAGACCTACATTTAATAAAATCTTGTAAGCCTCTGAGTAATTTATAAAGAAGGCCGAATGTTTTCATCTTCCCTCTACAGCTCAGATGTTTGCTAAAAGCCTCATCACATGAGAACCTCATTTTCAGTTTTCCTGAACTGATGTCCTGGCCACGGCACCATGATGCAGTCACCAGTTACCCCTCAATTTCTTCCACAGCAGGTCCCTGAAAGTGAGAAGATGTTCCCCATTCTGGGAGTACTCGCTGGCCTATCCCTGAGGTCAGGGGATACAATTCCAACACTGATTTCCTGGAACAAACCATCCATAAAAGCAGAAGTATCTGACAAATTTGGTCTGGCACAGGCTGTTCATTGCAAATCTTAATGCAAATAAGAGAAATGTCAGTGCTAAAAGAAAAAGAGTATTTAGGAAAAAAAATCTTGTACTGTTTTGTGGCATTTGTGCATAAAATAATGAGGCCAAATATATCACCATTGGATTTGAGCCAGATAAGTTCATAACGTCTAATCCAGCTGGTGGATCATGACTCCCTTCATTATTTAAAGCAATGCTGTGGGAAAAGACACACAGCAAAGCTAACAAGATGGTGCTTGAGCTGCCATATTCCTGGCAGCCGAACAAATGCAGCGTGCGTTTTCTCACACCAGCAGGGAGAGGAAAGGAAAACGTGGAGCTAACCAGGAGCCCAGCATTCCCTCACGATGCAGGCTGAGCCTCACCCACTGCCACCTCCCCTGCAGTCTGGCTCTGTTCATCTCCAGTGACAGCATTTCCCTGCTCCTGCTGACCATGGGCCCGGCCTTTGTAAGGTGCTGTGCTGCCCAGCCAGGAGCAGGCTGTGCTGGAGCGGAGCCATCCATACAGCTCTCCAGCCTGTCCCTCTGATACTGGGAGACAGGTGGCAGGCACCTACCTTGCAATGCTTCCCCTATGCCCACTGCTTGGCAGCTCAGGGATGGAGCCACTGTTGCCATCTTTGCATGGGTTGGCCCTTCAGTGACTTATTTTTTTCTCCTAATTCACTCAGTCTCCCATGCAAACTTTCTGGGTCATGTGTCCATGTGGAGATCTGTCTTGGTCGCATTCTCTGGTCTGCAGTACCCTCAGCCATCTCCTTCTCTCCTGGATTCTGTGCCCCTCCCGCACTGCTGTCTCCTTGCCTAAGCCTATCCTCCCAGACTCAGCTGATGGGCCCTCACAGTTTTTGGCACTGCTGATTTGGGAATGGTCTACAGGCCCCACCACAAGCCTGTTGCTTCACATGGTCTCTCTGCTTGTCTGCTGCTGATCTTGAAGGGCCATGTTGCAGGAGCTGATGGACATTGCCTCAGGATGGCTGACAGGTCCTCGTCCCCAAAGAGCTTCTAGCAACTTTCAGCCCTGGAGGGCGTCTTGCTGCCTTGTGTTTAAGATGATGTTTTTCAGGCCATGAGCATAGTGGGTCCAGCACAACTTCCACAAATGGGAGGACAAAAAGGCTCGGCATAACTCAGGATACACTTGGCTCAGAGGCAGCCATGTGTGTGTGTCTGCATCTTTCTGTATAATTGTGGGAAGATTTGATCGGGGTGCAATGGCATTGGCATGCACAATTCTGCTTCTCCTCCTCCTCCATACTTAGGTCTTTCAGCTCTTCTATGCCTGTTTTGGAGGCAGCTTTCTGTGGGAAAAAATAAAAGGACACCCTTGCTTCATTGCTCATGATATATGGCCACGAGGGCAAAGCATTTTTTATTTTTCTAGATAAAATTTAAAAAGATATCCTGGTCATGACATTTATTTTCCTTCTGAGGTTCATTTTCCAGGAACATTCATTCTTGTCTTGGAAAGCTCATTGGGCACCTCAGAGAGCATGGCACTTGTCACTGTGGTCATTAATTGATGCATCAACAGGATTGTCATGCACCTCCAGCATCTCCCAAATATATGAGATATGCAGATATAAACAAAAGCTCAAGGCACAATGAAAAGTACAAAAATATGATTAAGTAACTTCCCTGCAAATCAATTTTCACCTGATTTTTTCCTCTTCTGTCTTGGTCTGACAAGCTCCTCTGTCATCCATTCAGGCTTCCAAGAAAAAAAGCAGGGCAAGGCAGACATTACCTTGTACGGTGGGAAAACAGACCCCTCTTTGTACTGCAGGTGATTTTTTGAGTTCTCTTTAACATAAAAAAAGGAATACAACATTGTCATGTATTTGTATACCAGCATCTGAGTCTTGGCAGACTCAAACAAGAGGAGACACAGAGCAGGAATCAGAAATAGCTTTATTATAGTGCTGAATGTTTCAGCAGAAGAAGGATAAAAGAGGTAAAAGAGCTCATAAACACCCAGAAATAGGTGTGGTGATTTCACAGTGTACTCAACAGCTGCTTAGGGATGATTTCCTTGGAGGACAAACATTGATTGCCTGCAGGCTGAGTTCAGGAGGCAATCATTTTGGGCAAAGGGATTTTGAGGAGAGGCTGGGTCTGGACTGTGGGAAGAGTGGAAGGGGCAGAGATACTGAGTGGAAGAGCCCTATGCACCGGCTCTGGCACTGCATTTGCTGCTGGTCCTGCAGCTCTGCTGGATATTTTGTGCAACCAAGTGGGGGCTCTTGCCAGGCTGCTGCTTTCCTCAGACTCCCAAATCTCAAGACACACACACTTTGAGGTCCCTCAAGACAACCACCAAACCTGTTTGTTTGCTTGCTTGTTCAGGTGCCATCCATGGATGCATGGGTGTCCAAACACTGCTGCTGATCCTTGTGCAAGGCAGGGAAACCTGCACCAAGAGCACCTGCACATTTGCTTCCCAGGTCTTGTTTAAAAGCCCATTCCCAGAAAAAGGGTGAACACAGTAAATGCATGCTTGCTGAGCCAAGAAGCAGCACCTCTCCGGGTAACACTCTCCCTTGCAGACATCTGTGAGTGCCACTTCCCTCTCTGCTTCCAGCCAGCATGAAAAACTCTCTGTCTTTCCTCATTACCATGTCCTCCCTCCGTCTTCTCATTTTTAGAGCGAAGAAACGCAATGCCATTGACCATTCCTGACATGTGGTGGCTGCTTGCTGGTGAAGGCTCAGTGTAAAGCGGTATCAATTCCCCATGCCAAGGCTGCCTGTGGCTGAGTCTTGGGCTGTGCTTTTGGAAAAGTGAGGTGCTTGTGCCTGCAAGGTGGGATGATGAACACGCCAGAGAGAGGGAGTGGGATGGTTGCCACAGTGTAACCTCTGCAGTTCATGTGCAGAATTATACAAATGCAACCTTTCTACTCTTTAGAGACACTTTTGGGTTTTCCTTGAGGGAATCCCATCAGGTTTTGCTCTTCTGTGGCTTTGCACATAGCCCTGTGGGCATGGGATGAGGCCGGGGAGGGGGATGCAGCAGGGAGCAGGGGCAGGCAAAGGGCCAGGGAAGCCCATGAGCACACGAGATGTTACTAAACTGCAGAGGGAAAAGCCAAGAGGCCTCCAGAGCTGCCCCCATACAAAAGTGTGTTTTATATTTATGTATAATATTTATTTATAATATACATTTATTTGTACATACACATACAAAAGTATGTTTTGTATTTTTGGACACCGGGTGAATGTTAACAATTTCGCAAAGTAACCAGCGGCTGCTCAAACACCAACTCTCCTGCTGCCCCTCCGGAGAAAAGCACGGTCCGACACCAGTTCGGGCATCCCTACGCGCTCCGCGCCCCCGGGAAAGAGCTGGGCGCGGGACTCAGCCCGGGGTGGGTCGATCCAGGCTGGCACTGCCCGAGGGGGGCTCTGAGGGTTCGGTTCTGCGAGGCGGGGAGAAGAGCCCCCCTGGGCTCCCTCTGGAGCGCTGGGTGCTGGCCGGGATCGGCCAAGCCGGCGAGGCACCTGCGGGGGACTGACGCGAGCAGCCGGCCACGTTTATTGTTTGTTCTTGTTTGTCCTTTCCCGTCGAAAGCGAGGGACCGACTGGAAGGGGGACCCCGCACCCCGTCGCAGGGGACGCGAGGGCTCCTCCCCCCTCTCGGGGCCACGAGGGCAGCGCGGCTGCGGGCGGAGCGGGGCGGGCGGGGGT